>JAEOAD010001995.1:0-185087 GCA_036365145.1 Orientallactaga sibirica | reverse complement strand
CAAAGGTTGAGTGCAGCAAGTTCAAACTTTCCTAGTTTGTGTAATGCTAAAGATGTACAAGTTAGTAGATTAAGCACTCATTTCTAAAAGTAGTTTCTTGAGAAAACAAACATCTTCATTGCCGAACATTGTACTGTGTGAAATAAGCTAATTGGTTCTAGGAATCACTTGCTTTCCTACAAAGAAGGTTGAGTGCAGCAAGTTCAAACTTTCCTAGTTTGTGTAATCTAACAAGATGTACAAGTTAGTAGATTCGCCTCATTTCTAAAGTAGTTTCTTGAGAAAACAAACATCTTCATTGCGAACATTGTACTGTGTGAAATAAGCTAATTCGGTTCTAGGAATCACTTGCTTTCCTACAAAGAAGGTTGAGTGCAGCAAGTTGAAACTTTCCTAGTTTGTGTAATCTAACAAGATGTACAAGTTAGTAGATTCGCCTCATTTCTAAAGTAGTTTCTTGAGAAAACAAACATCTTCATTGCCAAACATTGTACTGTGTGAAATAAGCTAATTCGGTTCTAGGAATCACTTGCTTTCCTACAAAGAAGGTTGAGTGCAGCAAGTTCAAACTTTCTGAGTTTGTGTAATCTAACAAGATGTACAAGTTAGTAGATTCGCCTCATTTCTAAAGTAGTTTCTTGAGAAAACAAACATCTTCATTGCCGAACATTGTACTGTGTGAAATAAGCTAATTCGGTTCTAGGAATCACTTGCTTTCCCTAAAAGAAGGTTGAGTGCAGCAAGTTCAAACTTTCCTAGTTTGTGTAATCTAACAAGATGTACAAGTTAGTAGATTCGCCTAATTTCTAAAGTAGTTTCTTGTACTGTGTGAAATAAGATAATCAGTTCTAGGAATCACTTGCTTTCCTACAAAGAAGGTTGAGTGCAGCAAGTTCAAACTTTCCTAGTTTGTGTAATCTAACAAGATGTACAAGTTAGTAGATTCGCCTCATTTCTAAAGTAGTTTCTTGAGAAAACAAACATCTTCATTGCCGAACATTGTACTGTGTGAAATAAGCTAATTCGGTTCTAGGAATCACTTGCTTTCCTACAAAGAAGGTTGAGTGCAGCAAGTTCAAACTTTCCTAGTTTGTGTAATCTAACAAGATCTTCATTGCCAACATTGTACTGTGTGAAATAAGCTAATTGTTCTAGGAATCACTTGCTTTCCTACAAAGAAGGTTGAGTGCAGCAAGTTCAAACTTTCCTAGTTTGTGTAATCTAACAAGATGTACAAGTTAGTAGATTCGCCTCATTTCTAAAGTAGTTTCTTGAGAAAACAAACATCTTCATTGCCTAACATTGTACTGTGTGAAATAAGCTAATTGGTTCTAGGAATCACTTGCTTTCCTACAAAGAAGGTTGAGTGCAGCAAGTTCAAACTTTCCTAGTTTGTGTAATCTAACAAGATGTACAAGTTAGTAGATTCGCCTCATTTCTAAAGTAGTTTCTTGAGAAAACAAACATCTTCATTGCCGAACATTGTACTGTGTGAAATAAGCTAATTCGGTTCTAGGAATCACTTGCTTTCCTACAAAGAAGGTTGAGTGCAGCAAGTTCAAGTTCAAACTTTCCTAGTTTGTGTAATCTAACAAGATGTACAAGTTAGTAGATTCGCCTCATTTCTAAAGTAGTTTCGTGAGAAAACAAACATCTTCATTGCCAAACATTGTACTGTGTGAAATAAGCTAATTCGGTTCTAGGAATCACTTGCTTTCCTACAAAGAAGGTTGAGTGCAGCAAGTTCAAACTTTCCTAGTTTGTGTAATCTAACAAGATGTACAAGTTAGTAGATTCGCCTCATTTCTAAAGTAGTTTCTTGAGAAAACAAACATCTTCATTGCCGAACATTGTACTGTGTGAAATAAGCTAATTCGTTCTAGGAATCACTTGCTTTCCTACAAAGAAGGTTGAGTGCAGCAAGTTCAAACTTTCCTAGTTTGTGTAATCTAACAAGATGTACAAGTTAGTAGATTCGCCTCATTTCTAAAGTAGTTTCTTGAGAAAACAAACATCTTCATTGCCGAACATTGTACTGTGTGAAATAAGCTAATTCGTTCTAGGAATCACTTGCTTTCCTACAAAGAAGGTTGAGGGCAGCAAGTTCAAACTTTCCTAGTTTGTGTAATCTAACAAGATGTACAAGTTAGTAGATTCGCCTCATTTCTAAAGTAGTTTCTTGAGAAAACAAACATCTTCATTGCCGAACATTGTACTGTGTGAAATAAGCTAATTCGTTTCTAGGAATCACTTGCTTTCCTACAAAGAAGGTTGAGTGCAGCAAGTTCAAACTTTCCTAGTTTGTGTAATCTAACAAGATGTACAAGTTAGTAGATTCGCCTCATTTCTAAAGTAGTTTCTTGAGAAAACAAACATCTTCATTGCCGAACATTGTACTGTGTGAAATAAGCTAATTCGGTTCTAGGAATCACTTGCTTTCCTACAAAGAAGGTTGAGTGCAGCAAGTTCAAACTTTCCTAGTTTGTGTAATCTAACAAGATGTACAAGTTAGTAGATTCGCCTCATTTCTAAAGTAGTTTCTTGAGAAAACAAACATCTTCATTGCCGAACATTGTACTGTGTGAAATAAGCTAATTCGTTCTAGGAATCACTTGCTTTCCTACAAAGAAGGTTGAGTGCAGCAAGTTCAAACTTTCCTAGTTTGTGTAATCTAACAAGATGTACAAGTTAGTAGATTCTCCTCATTTCTAAAGTAGTTTCTTGAGAAAACAAACATCTTCATTGCCGAACATTGTACTGTGTGAAATAAGCTAATTCGTTCTAGGAATCACTTGCTTTCCTACAAAGAAGGTTGAGTGCAGCAAGTTCAAACTTTCCTAGTTTGTGTAATCTAACAAGATGTACAAGTTAGTAGATTCGCCTCATTTCTAAAGTAGTTTCTTGAGAAAACAAACATCTTCATTGCCGAACATTGTACTGTGTGAAATAAGCTAATACGTTCTAGGAATCACTTGCTTTCCTACAAAGAAGGTTGAGTGCAGCAAGTTCAAACTTTCCTAGTTTGTGTAATCTAACAAGATGTACAAGTTAGTAGATTCGCCTCATTTCTAAAGTAGTTTCTTGAGAAAACAAACATCTTCATTGCCGAACATTGTACTGTGTGAAATAAGCTAATTCGTTTCTAGGAATCACTTGCTTTCCTACAAAGAAGGTTGAGTGCAGCAAGTTCAAACTTTCCTAGTTTGTGTAATCTAACAAGATGTACAAGTTAGTAGATTCGCCTCATTTCTAAAGTAGTTTCTTGAGAAAACAAACATCTTCATTGCCGAACATTGTACTGTGTGAAATAAGCTAATTCGTTCTAGGAATCACTTGCTTTCCTACAAAGAAGGTTGAGTGCAGCAAGTTCAAACTTTCCTAGTTTGTGTAATCTAACAAGATGTACAAGTTAGTAGATCTGCCTCATTTCTAAAGTAGTTTCTTGAGAAAACAAACATCTTCATTGCCGAACATTGTACTGTGTGAAATAAGCTAATTCGGTTCTAGGAATCACTTGCTTTCCTACAAAGAAGGTTGAGTGCAGCAAGTTCAAACTTTCCTAGTTTGTGTAATCTAACAAGATGTACAAGTTAGTAGATTCGCCTCATTTCTAAAGTAGTTTCTTGAGAAAACAAACATCTTCATTGCCGAACATTGTACTGTGTGAAATAAGCTAATTGGTTCTAGGAATCACTTGCTTTCCTACAAAGAAGGTTGAGTGCAGCAAGTTCAAACTTTCCTAGTTTGTGTAATCTAACAAGATGTACAAGTTAGTAGATTCGCCTCATTTCTAAAGTAGTTTCTGAGAAAACAAACATCTTCATTGCCAACATTGTACTGTGTGAAATAAGCTAATTCGTTCTAGGAATCACTTGCTTTCCTACAAAGAAGGTTGAGTGCAGCAAGTTCAAACTTTCCTAGTTTGTGTAATCTAACAAGATGTACAAGTTAGTAGATTCGCCTCATTTCTAAAGTAGTTTCTTGAGAAAACAAACATCTTCATTGCCGAACATTGTACTGTGTGAAATAAGCTAATTCGGTTCTAGGAATCACTTGCTTTCCTACAAAGAAGTTGAGTGCAGCAAGTTCAAACTTTCCTAGTTTGTGTAATCTAACAAGATGTACAAGTTAGTAGATTCGCCTCATTTCTAAAGTAGTTTCTTGAGAAAACAAACATCTTCATTGCCTAACATTGTACTGTGTGAAATAAGCTAATTCGTTCTAGGAATCACTTGCTTTCCTACAAAGAAGGTTGAGTGCAGCAAGTTCAAACTTTCCTAGTTTGTGTAATCTAACAAGATGTACAAGTTAGTAGATTCGCCTCATTTCTAAAGTAGTTTCTTGAGAAAACAAACATCTTCATTGCCAACATTGTACTGTGTGAAATAAGCTAATTCGTTCTAGGAATCACTTGCTTTCCTACAAAGAAGGTTGAGTGCAGCAAGTTCAAACTTTCCTAGTTTGTGTAATCTAACAAGATGTACAAGTTAGTAGATTCGCCTCATTTCTAAAGTAGTTTCTTGAGAAAACAAACATCTTCATTGCCGAACATTGTACTGTGTGAAATAAGCTAATTGTTCTAGGAATCACTTGCTTTCCTACAAAGAAGGTTGAGTGCAGCAAGTTCAAACTTTCCTAGTTTGTGTAATCTAACAAGATGTACAAGTTAGTAGATTCGCCTCATTTCTAAAGTAGTTTCTTGAGAAAACAAACATCTTCATTGCCGAACATTGTACTGTGTGAAATAAGCTAATTCGGTTCTAGGAATCACTTGCTTTCCTACAAAGAAGGTTGAGTGCAGCAAGTTCAAACTTTCCTAGTTTGTGTAATCTAACAAGATGTACAAGTTAGTAGATTCGCCTCATTTCTAAAGTAGTTTCTTGAGAAAACAAACATCTTCATTGCCAACATTGTACTGTGTGAAATAAGCTAATTGTTCTAGGAATCACTTGCTTTCCTACAAAGAAGGTTGAGTGCAGCAAGTTCAAACTTTCCTAGTTTGTGTAATCTAACAAGATGTACAAGTTAGTAGATTCGCCTCATTTCTAAAGTAGTTTCTTGAGAAAAACATCTTCATTGCCGAACATTGTACTGTGTGAAATAAGCTAATTCGGTTCTAGGAATCACTTGCTTTCCTACAAAGAAGGTTGAGTGCAGCAAGTTCAAACTTTCCTAGTTTGTGTAATCTAACAAGATGTACAAGTTAGTAGATTCGCCTCATTTCTAAAGTAGTTTCTGAGAAAACAAACATCTTCATTGCCGAACATTGTACTGTGTGAAATAAGCTAATTCGGTTCTAGGAATCACTTGCTTTCCTACAAAGAAGGTTGAGTGCAGCAAGTTCAAACTTTCCTAGTTTGTGTAATCTAACAAGATGTACAAGTAGTAGATTCGCCTCATTTCTAAAGTAGTTTCTTGAGAAAACAAACATCTTCATTGCCGAACATTGTACTGTGTGAAATAAGCTAATTCGGTTCTAGGAATCACTTGCTTTCCTACAAAGAAGGTTGAGTGCAGCAAGTTCAAACTTTCCTAGTTTGTGTAATCTAACAAGATGTACAAGTTAGTAGATTCGCCTCATTTCTAAAGTAGTTTTTTTGAGAAAACAAACATCTTCATTGCCGAACATTGTACTGTGTGAAATAAGCTAATTCGGTTCTAGGAATCACTTGCTTTCCTACAAAGAAGGTTGAGTGCAGCAAGTTCAAACTTTCCTAGTTTGTGTAATCTAACAAGATGTACAAGTTAGTAGATTCGCTGCCTAGTTTCATCCTACAAAGAAGGTTGAGTGCAGCAAGTTCAAACTTTCCTAGTTTGTGTAATCTAACAAGATGTACAAGTTAGTAGATTCGCCTCATTTCTAAAGTAGTTTCTTGAGAAAACAAACATCTTCATTGCCTAACATTGTACTGTGTGAAATAAGCTAATTCCGTTCTAGGAATCACTTGCTTTCCTACAAAGAAGGTTGAGTGCAGCAAGTTCAAACTTTCCTAGTTTGTGTAATCTAACAAGATGTACAAGTTAGTAGATTCGCCTCATTTTAAAAGTAGTTTCTTGAAAAACAAACATCTTCATTGCCGAACATTGTACTGTGTGAAATAAGCTAATTCGGTTCTAGGAATCACTTGCTTTCCTAAAAAGAAGGTTGAGTGCAGCAAGTTCAAACTTTCCTAGTTTGTGTAATCTAACAAGATGTACAAGTTAGTAGATTCGCCTCATTTCTAAAGTAGTTTCTTGAGAAAACAAACATCTTCATTGCCAAACATTGTACTGTGTGAAATAAGCTAATTCAGTTCTAGGAATCACTTGCTTTCCTACAAAGAAGGTTGAGTGCAGCAAGTTCAAACTTTCCTAGTTTGTGTAATCTAACAAGATGTACAAGTTAGTAGATTCGCCTCATTTCTAAAGTAGTTTCTTGAGAAAACAAACATCTTCATTGCCGAACATTGTACTGTGTGAAATAAGCTAATTCGTTTCTAGGAATCACTTGCTTTCCTACAAAGAAGGTTGAGTGCAGCAAGTTCAAACTTTCCTAGTTTGTGTAATCTAACAAGATGTACAAGTTAGTAGATTCAATTCATTTCTAAAGTAGTTTCTTGAGAAAACAAACATCTTCATTGCCGAACATTGTACTGTGTGAAATAAGCTAATTCCGGTTCTAGGAATCACTTGCTTTCCTACAAAGAAGGTTGAGTGCAGCAAGTTCAAACTTTCCTAGTTTGTGTAATCTAACAAGATGTACAAGTTAGTTGATTCGCCTCATTTCTAAAGTAGTTTCTTGAGAAAACAAACATCTTCATTAAGAACATTGTACTGTGTGAAATAAGCTAATTCGGTTCTAGGAATCACTTGCTTTCCTACAAAGAAGGTTGAGTGCAGCAAGTTCAAACTTTCCTAGTTTGTGTAATCTAACAAGATGTACAAGTTAGTAGATTCGCCTCATTTCTAAAGTAGTTTTCTTGAGAAAACAAACACTTCATTGGCCGAACATTGTACTGTGCAATAAGCTAATTCGGTTCTAGGAATCACTTGCTTTCCTACAAAGAAGGTTGAGTGCAGCAAGTTCAAACTTTCCTAGTTTGTGTAATCTAACAAGATGTACAAGTTAGTAGATTCGCCTCATTTCTAAAGTAGTTTCTTGAAAAACAAACATCTTCATTGCCGAACATTGTACTGTGTGAAATAAGCTAATTCGGTTCTAGGAATCACTTTAATTTCTACAAAGAAGGTTGAGTGCAGCAAGTTCAAACTTTCCTAGTTTGTGTAATCTAACAAAGATGTACAAGTTAGTAGATTCGCCTCATTTCTAAAGTAGTTTCTTGAGAAAACAAACATCTTCATTGCCTAACGTTGTACTGTGTGAAATAAGCTAATTCGGTTCTAGGAATCACTTGCTTTCCTACAAAGAAGGTTGAGTGCAGCAAGTTCAAACTTTCCTAGTTAATGTAATCTAACAAGATGTACAAGTTAGTAGATTCGCCTCATTTCTAAAGTAGTTTCTTGAGAAAACAAACATCTTCATTGCCGAACATTGTACTGTGTGAAATAAGCTAATTCGGTTCTAGGAATCACTTGCTTTCCTCGAAAGAAGGTTGAGTGCAGCAAGTTCAAACTTTCCTAGTTTGTGTAATCTAACAAGATGTACAAGTTAGTAGATTCGCCTCATTTCTAAAGTAGTTTCTTCAGAAAACAAACATCTTCATTGCCGAACACTGTACTGTGTGAAATAAGTTAATTCTGTTCTAGGAATCAGTTTCATTTCTAAAAGATGGTTGAGTTTAGGAAGTTCAAACTTTCCTTGTTAATGTAATCTAAAAAGATGTATAAGTTAGTAGATTCTCCTCATTTCTAAAGTAGTTTCTTTAGAATACAAACCTTCATTCCCAAACTTTATACTGTGTGAAATGAGCTAATTCGGTTCTAGAAATCAATTTACTTTCTACAAAGATGGTTGAGTGCAGCAATTTCAAACTTTCCTTGTTATTGTAATCTAAAAAGATGGCCAGGTTAGCAGATTCACCTCATTTTGTAAAGTAGTTAGTTGAGAAAATTAACATCTTTATTGCCGAATATTTGTACTGTGTGAAATAAGCTCATTCGGTTCTAGGAATCAGTTGCTTTCCTACAAAGAAGGTTGAGTGCAGCAAGTTCAAACTTTCCTTGTTAATGTAATCTAAAAAGATGCACAACTTAGTAGATTCACCTCATTTCTAGAGTAGTTTCTTTAGAAAACAAACATCTTCAGTACCGAACAATGTACTGTGTGAAATAAGTGAATTTGCTTCTAGGAATCAGTTTAATTTCTACAAAGAAGGTTGAGGGCAGCAAGTTCAAACTTTCCTCGTTTGTGTAATCTAACAACATATACAAAGTTAGTGCATTCGCCTCATTTCTAAAGTAGTTTCTTTAGAAAAGAAACATCTTCATAGTACCAACACTGTAGTGTGTGAAATAAGTGAATTCGGTTCTAGGAATCAGTTTAATTTCTACAAAGATGGTTGAGTGCAGCAAGTTCAAACTTTCCTTGTTAATGTAATCTAAAAAGATGTCCAAGTTAGTAGATTCGCCTCATTTCTAAAGTAGTTTCTTTAGAAAACAAACATCTTCATTGCCAAACATTGTACTGTGTGAAATTAGCTAATTCGGTTCTAGGAATCAGTTTTACTTTCCTACAAAGATGGTTGAGTTTAGCAAGTTCAAACTTTCCTTTTCAATGTAATCTAAAAAGATGTCCAAGTTAGTAGATTCCCCTATTTCTAAAGAAGTTTCTTGAGAAAACAAACATCTTCATTACCAAACATTATATTGTGTGAAAAGAGATAATTCGGTTCTAGGAATCTGTTTACTTTCTACAAAGATGGTTGAGTTTAGCAAGTTCAAACTTTCCTTGTTAATGTAATCTCAAAAGATGGCAAAGTTAGTAGATTGGCCTCATTTGAGTTTCTTGAAAAAACAAACATGTTCATTGCCAAACATTGTACTGTGTGAAATAAGCTAATACGGTTCTAGGAATCAGTTGCTTTCCCACAAAGAAGGTTGAGTGCAGCAAGTTCAAACTTTCCTTGTTAATGTAATCTAAAAAGATGGCCAAGTTAGAAGATTTGCCTCATTTGTAAAGTAGTTTGTTGAGAAAACAAACATCTTCATTACCGAACACTGTACTATGTGAAATGAGCTAGTTCGGTTCTAGGAATCACTTGCTTTCCTACGAAGAAGGTTGAGTGCAGCAAGTTCAAACTTTCCTAGTTTGTGTAATCTAAGAAGATGTACAAGTTAGTAGTTTTGAGTCGTTTCTAAAGTGGTTTCTTTAGAAAACAAACATCTTCAATACAGAGCACTGTACTATGTGAAATAAGTTAATATGATTCTAGGAATCAGTTTCCTTTCTACGAAGATGGTTGAGTGCAGCAAGTTCAAACTTTCCTGATTTGTGTAATCTAACAAGATGTACAAGTTAGTGGATTCGATTCATTTCTAAATTAGTTTCTTTAGAAAACAAACATCTTCAGCACCGAACACTGTACTGTGTGAAATAAGTTAATTCGCTTCTAGGAATCAGTTTCCTTTCTACGAAGATGGTTGAGTTTAGCAAATTCAAACTTGCCTTGTTAATGTAATCTAAAAAGATGTCCAAGTTAGTAGATTCGCCTCATTTCTAAAGTAGTTTCTTTAGAAAACAAACCTAAATTGCCAAACTTTGTACTGTGTGAAATGAGATAATTCGGTTCTAGGAATCGGTTTCCTTTCTACGAACATGGTTGAGTTTAGCAAGTTCAAACTTTCCTTGTTAATGTGCTCCAAAAAGATGTCCAAGTTAGTAGATTTGCCTCATTGGTAAAGTAGTTTGTTGAGAAAACAAACATCTTCTTTGCCAAACATTGTATTGTGTGAAAAAAGCTAATTCAGTTCTAGAATTCAGTTGCTTTCCTACAAAGAAGGTTGAGTGCAGCCAGTTCAAACTTTCCTTGTTAATGTAATCTAAAAAGATGCACAACGTAGTAGATTAGCCTCATTTCTAAAGTATTGTCTTTAGAAAATAAACATCTTCAGTGCCAACACTGGACTGTGTGAAATAAGCTTAATTCGCATCTAGTAATCAGTTTAATTTCCTACAAAGAAGGTTGAGTGCAGCAAGTTCAAACTTTCCTTGTTAATGTAATATAAAAGATGTACAACTTAGTAGATTGGCCTCATTTCTAAAGTAGTTTGTTGAGAAAACAAACATCTTCATTGCCGAACACTGTACTATGTGAAATAAGATAATTCCGTTCTAGGAATCACTTGCTTTCCTAAGAAGAAGGTTGAGTGCAGCAAGTTCAAACTTTCCTAGTTTGTGTAATCTAACAAGATGTACAAGTTAGTAGATTCGCCTCATTTCTAAAGTAGTTTCTTGAGAAAACAAACATCTTCATTGCCGAACATTGTACTGTGAAATAAGCTAAATCGGTTCTAGGAATCAGTTTAATTTCTACAAAGATGGTTGAGTGCAGCAAGTTCAAACTTTCCTAGTTTGTGTAATCTAACAAGATGTACAACTTAGTAGATTGGCCTCATTTCTAAAGTAGTTTGTTTAGAAAACAAACATCTTCATCTCATTGCTTTCCTATGAACATTGTACTGTTTGTGAAATAAGATGTAATTAGTAGATTTGCTAGGAATCATTATGAATTTGTACTTTTAATTCCTACAAAGAAGGTTGAGTGCAGCAATTTCAAACTTTCCTTGTTAATGTAATCTAAAAAGATGTACAACTTAGTAGATTCGCCTCATTTCTAAAGTAATTTCTTGAGAAAACAAACATCTTCATTGCCGAACACTGTACTGTGTGAAATAAGCTAATTCGTTCTAGGAATCACTTTAATTTCAAAGAAGGTTGAGTGCAGCAAGTTCAAACTTTCCTTGTTAATGTAATCTGCAACAAGATGGCCAAGTTAGTAGATTCACCTCATTTGTAAAGTAGTTTGTTAAGAAAACAAACATCTTCATTGCCGAACAATTGTACTGTGTGAAAAAGCTAATTCGGTTCTAAAATATTGTTGCTTTCCTACAAAGAAGGTTGAGTGCAGCAAGTTCAAACATTCCTAGTTTGTGTAATCTAAAAAGATGTACAACTTAGTAGATTAGCCTCATTTCTAAAGTAGTTTCTTTAGAAAAACAAACATCTTCATTGCCGAACACTGTACTGTGTGAAATAAGGTAATTCGGTTCTAGGAATCAGTTTAATTTCTACAAAGATGGTTGAGTGCAGCAAGTTCAAACTTTCCTTCTTAATGTAATCTAAAAAGATGGGAAAGTTAGTAGATTCACCTCATTTGTAAATTATTTTGTTGAGAAAATTAACATCTTTATTGCCGAACATTGTACTGTGTGAAATAAGATCATTCGGTTCCAGGAATCTCTTGCTTTCCTACAAAGAAGGTTGAGTGCAGCAAGTTCAAACTTTCCTTGTTATTGTAATCTAAAAAGATGCACAACTTAGTAGATTGGCCTCATTTCTAAAGTAGTTTGTTTAGAAAACAAACATCTTCATTGCCGAACACTGTACTGTGTGAAATAAGCTAATTCTGTTCAAGGAATCACTTTAATTTCCTACAAAGAAGGTTGAGTACAGCAAGTTCAAACTTTCCTTCTTAATGTTAATGTAAAAAGATGGCCAAGTTAGAAGATTCGCCTCATTTGTAAAGTAGTTTGTTGAGAAAAACAAACATCTTCATTGCCAACATTGTACTGTGTGAAATAAGCTCATTCGGTTCTTGGAATCAGTTGCTTTCCTACAAAGAAGGTTGAGTGCAGCAAGTTCAAACTTTCCTTGTTAATGTAATCTAAAAAGATGCACAATTTATTAGATTGGCCTCATTTCTAAAGTAGTTTTTTTAGAAAACAAACATCATCATTATCGAACACTGTACTATGTGAAATGAGCTAGTTCTGTTCTAGGAATCACTTGCTTTCCTACAAAGAAGGTTGAGTGCAGCAAGTTCAAACTTTCCTAGTTTGTGTAATCTAAGAAGATGTACAAGTTAGTGGTTTCGAATCGTTTCTAAAGTGGTTTCTTTAGAAAACAAACATCTTCAGTACTGAGCACTATACTGTGTGAAATAAGTTAATTCGATTCTAGGAATCAGTTTCCTTTCTACGAAGATGGTTGAGTGCAGCAAGTTCAAACTTTCCTTCTTAATGTAATCTAAAAAGATGGCCAAGTTAGCAGATTCACCTCATTTGTAAGGTAGTTTGTTGAGAAAATTAACATCTTTATTGCCGAACATTGTACTGTGTGAAATAAGCTCATTCGGTTCTAGGAATCAGTTGCTTTCCTGCAAAGAAGGTTGAGTGCAGCATGTTCAAACTTTCCTTGTTAATGTAATCTAAAAAGATGCACAACTTAGTAGATTGGCCTCATTTCTAAAGTAGTTTCTTTAGAAAAGAAACATCTTCAGTACCGAACACTGTACTGTGTGAAATTAGTTAATTCGCTTCTAGGAATCAGTTCAATTTCTGAGAAGATGGTTGAGTGCAGCAAGTTCAAACTTTCCTAGTTTGTGTAATCTAACAAGATGTACAAGTTAGTGGTTTTGCATCATTTCTAAATTAGTTTCTTAAGCAAACAAACATCTTCAGTACCGAACACTGTACTGTGTTAAATAAGTTAATTCGGGTCTAGGAATCAGTTTCCTTTCTACGAAGATGGTTGAGTTTAGCAAGTTCAAACATTCCTTCTTAATGTAATCTAAAAAGATGTCCAAGTTAGTAGATTCACCTCATTTCTAAAGTAGTTTCTTTAGAAAACAAACCTAAATTGCCAAACTTTGTACTGTGTTAAATGAGCTAATTGGTTCTAGGAATCAGTTTAGATTCTACAAGAACGTTGAGTGCAGCAAGTTCAAACTTTCCTTGTTAATGTGCTCTAAAAAGATGTCCAAGTTAGTAGATTTGCCTCATTGGTAAAGTAGTTTGTTGAGAAAACAAACATCTTCATTGCCAAACATTGTACTGTATGAAAAAAGCTAATTTAGTTCTAGAATTCAGTTGCTTTCCTACGAAGAAGGTTGAGTGCAGCCAGTTCAAACTTTCCTTGTTAATGTAATCTAAAAAGATGCACAACGTAGTAGATTGACCTCATTTCTAAAGTAGTTTCTTTAGAAAAGAAACATCTTCAGTACCGAACACTGTACTGTGTGAAATAAGTTAATTCGCATCTGTGAATCAGTTTAATTTCTACGAAGATGGTTGAGTGCAACAAGTTCAAACGTTCCTAGTTTGTGGAATCTAACAAGATGTACAAGTTAGTGCATTCGCCTCATTTCTAAAGTAGTTTCTTTAGAAAAGAAACATCTTCAGTACCGAAACTGTTCTGTGTGAAATAAGGTAATTCGGTTCTAGGAATCAGTTTAATTTCTACGAAGATGCTTGAGTGCAGCAAGTTCAAACTTTCCTTGTTAATGTAATCTAAAAAGATGCACAACTTAGTAGATTGGCCTCATTTCTGAAGTAGTTTCTTTAGAAAAGAAACATCTTCAGTACCAAACACTGTTCTGTGTGAAATAAGGTAATTCGGTTCTTGGAATCAGTTGCTTTCCTACAAAGAAGGTTGAGTGCAGCAAGTTCAAACTTTCCTCGTTCATGTAATCTAAAAAGATGCACAACTTAGTAGATTGGCCTCATTTCTAAAGTAGTTTGTTTAGAAAACAAACATCTTCATTACCGAACACTCTACTATGTGAAATAAGCTAGTTCCGTTCTAGGAATCACTTGGTTTCCTACGAAGAAGGTTGAGTGCAGCAAGTTCAAACTTTCCTAGTTTGTGTAATCTAACAAGATGTACAAGTTAGTGCATTCACCTCATTTCTAAAGTAGTTTCTTTAGAAAAGAAACATCTTCAGTACCGAACACTGTACTGTGTGAAATAAGATAATTCGCTTCCAGGAATCAGTTTAATTTCTACGAAGATGGTTGAGTGCATTAAATTCATACTTTCCTTGTTAATGTAATTTGAAAAGATTGCCAAGTTAGTAGATTTACCTCATTTGTAAAGTAGTTTGTTGCACAAACAAATATCTTCATTGCGGAATATTGTACTGTGTGAAAAAAGTTAATTCGAATCTGGAATTCAGTCGCTTTCCTACAAAGACGGTTGAGTGCAGCAATTTCAAACATTCCTTGTTAATGTAATCTAAAAAGATGCACAACCTAGTGGATTCGCGTCATTTCTAAAGTAATTTCTTTAGAAAAGAAACATCTTCAGTACCGAACACTGTACTGTGTGAAATAAGATAATTCGCTTCCAGGAATCAGTTTAATTTCTACGAAGATGGTTGAGTGCATTAAATTCATACTTTCCTTGTCAATGTAATCTGCAAAGATGGCCAAGTTAGTAGATTTACCTCATTTGTAAAGTAGTTTGTTGCGAAAACAAACATCTTCATTGCGGAACAATTGTACTGTGTGTAAAAAGCTAATTCGGATCTAAAATTTTGTTGCTTTATTACAAAGACGTTTGAGTGCAGCAAGTTCAAACATTCCTTGTTAATGTATTCTAAAAAGGTGCACAACATAGGGGATTAGCCTCATTTCTAAAGTAATTTCTTTAGAAAAGAAACATCTTCAGTTCCGAACACTGTACACTGTGAAATAAGTTAATTCGCTTCAAGGAATCAGTTTAATTTCTACGAAGAACGTTGAGTACAGCAAATTCAAACTTTCCTTGTTAATGGTATCTAAAAAGATGGCCAAGTTAGAAGATTCGCCTCATTTTTAAAGTACTTGGTTGAGAAAACAAACATCTTCATTGCCGAACATTGTACTGTGTGAAATAAGCTCATTCGGTTCTAGGAATCAGTTGCTTTCCTACAAAGAAGGTTGAGTGCAGCAAGTTCAAACTTTCCTTGTTAATGTAATCTAAAAAGATTTGCCTCATTTCTAAAGTAGTTTGTTTACAAAACAAACATCTTCATTACCGAACACTATACTATGTGAAATGAGCTAGTTCGGTTCTAGGAATCACTTGCTTTCCTACGAAGAAGGATGAGTGCAGCAAATTCAAACTTACCTCGTTTGTGTAATCTAACAAGATGTACAAGTTAGTGGATTCGCATCGTTTCTAAAATGGTTTCTTTAGAAAACAAACATCTTCAGTACCGAACACTGTACTGTGTGAAATAAGTTAATTCCGTTCTATGAATCAGTTTCCTTTCTACGAAGATGGCTGAGTGCAGCAAGTTCAAACTTTCTGTGTTAATGTAATCTAAAAAGATGGCCAAGTTAGCAGAGTCACCTCATTTGTAAAATAGTTTGTTGAGAAAATTAACATCTTTATAGCGAAACATTGTACTGTGTGAAATAAGCTCATTCGGTTCTAGGAATCACTTCCTTTCCTACAAAGAAGGTTGAGTGCAGCAAGTTCAAACTTTCCTTGTTAATGTAATCTAAAAAGATGCACAACTTAGTAGATTGTTTATTAGGTTCTAGGAATCAGTTTACTTTCTACGAAGATGGTTGATTTTAGCAAGTTCAAACTTTCCTTGTTAATGTAATCTAAAAAGATGTCCAAGTTAGTAGATTCGCCTCATTTCTAAAGTACTTTCTTTAGAAAACAAACCTAATTGCCAAACTTTGTACTGTGTGAAATGAGCTAATTCGGTTCTAGGAATCAGTTTACTTTCTACGAAGATGGTTGAGTTTAGCAACTTCAAACTTTCCTTGTTAATGTGCTCTAAAAACATGTCCAAGTTAGTAGATTTGCCTCATTGGTAAAGTGGTTTGTTGAGAAAACAAACATCTTCATTGCCGAACATTGTACTGTGTGAGAAAAGCTAATTTAGTTCTAGAATTCAGTTGCTTTCCTACAAAGAAAGTTGAGTGCAGCCAGTTCAAACTTTCCTTGTTAATGTAATCTAAAAAGATGCACAACTTAGTAGATTGGCCTCATTTATAAAGTAGTTTCTTTAGAAAAGAAACATCTTCAGTACTGAACACTGTACTGTGTGAAATAAGTGAATTCGCTTCTAGGATTCAGTTTAATTTCTACGAAGAAGGTTGAGTGCAGTAAGTTCAAACTTTCCTTGTTAACATAATCTACAAAGATGGCCAAGTTAGAAGATTCGTCTCATTTGTAAAGTACTTTGTTGAGAAAACAAACATCTTCATTGCCGAACATTGTACTGTGTGAAATAAGCTCATTCGGTTCTAGGAATCAGTTGCTTTGCTACAAAGAAGGTTGAATGCAGCAAGTTCAAACTTTCCTTGTTAATGTAATCTGAAAAGATGCACAACTTAGTATATTGGCCTCATTTCTAAAGTAGTTTGTTTACAAAACAAACATCTTCATTACCGAAGACTATACTATGTGAAATGAGCTAGTTCAGTTCTAGGAATCACTTGCTTTCCTACGAAGAAGGATGAGTGCAGCAAATTCAAACCTTCCTCGTCTGTGTAATCTAACAAGATGTACAAGATAGTGGATTCGCGTCGTTTCTAAAGTGGTTTCTTTAGAACAGAAACATCTTCAGTACTGAACACTGTACTGTGTGAAATAAGTTAATTCGGTTCTAGGAATCAGTTTCCTTTCTACGAAGATGGTTGAGTGCAGCAAGTTCAAACTTTCCTTGTTAATGTAATCTAAAAAGATGGCCAAGTTAGCAGAGTCACCTCATTTGTAAAATAGTTTTTTGAGAAAATTAACATCTTTATAGCGTTACATTGTACTGTGTGAAATAAGCTCATTCGGTTCTAGGAAGCACTTGCTTTCCTACAAAGAAGGTTGAGTGCAGCAAGTTCAAACTTTCCTTGTTAATGTAATCTAAAAAGGTGCACAACATAGTAGATTGGCCTCATTTCTAAAGTAGTTTCTTTAGAAAAGAAACATCTTCAGTACTGAACACTGTACTGTGTGAAATAAGTGAATTTGCTTCTAGGAATCAGTTTAATTTCTACGAAGAAGGTTGAGTGCACCAAGTTCAAACTTTCCTTGTTAATGTAATCTAAAAAGATGGCCAAGTTAGCAGAGTCCCCTCATTTGTAAAATAGTTTGTTGAGAAAAATAACATCTTTATAGCCGAACATTGTACTGTGTGAAATAAGCTCATTCGGTTCTAGGAATCACTTGCTTTCCTAAAAAGAAAGTTGAGTGCAGCAAGTTCAAACTTACCTTGTGAATGTAATCTAAAAAGATGCACAACTTAATAGATTGGCCTCATTTCTAAAGTAGTTTCTTTAGAAGACAAACATCTTCATTACCGAACACTGTACTATGTGAAATAAACTAGTTCCGTTCTAGGAATCACTTGCTTTCCTATGAAGAAGGTTGAGTGCAGCAAGTTCAAACTTTCCTAGTTTGTGTAATCTCACAAGATGGACAAGTTAGTGGATTCGCCTCATTTCTAAAGTAGTTTCTTTAGAAAACAAACATCTTCAGTACCGAACACAGTACTGTGTGAAATAAGCTGAATTCGCTTCTAGGAATCAGTTTAATTTCTACGAAGATGGTTGAGTGCAGCAAGGTCAAACTTTCCTTGTTAATGTAATGTAAAAAGATGGCTAAGTTAGTAGATTCGCCTCATTTGTAAAAGTATTTTGTTTGAGAAAAACAAACATCTTCATTGCCCAACATTGTACTGTGTGAAATAAGCTCATTCGGATCTAGGAATCATTTGCTTTCCTACAAAGGTTGAGTGCAGCAAGTTCAAACTTTCCTTGTTAATGTAATCTGAAAAGTTGCACAACTTAGTAGATTGGCCTCATTTCTAAAGTAGTTTGTTTACAAAACAAACATCTTCATTACCGAACACTATACTATGTGAAATGAGGTAGTTCGGTTCTAGGAATCACTTGCTTTCCTACGAAGAAGGTTGAGTGCAGCAAGTTCAAACTTTCCTCGTTTGTGTAATCTAACAAGATGTACAAGTTAGTGGATTTACGTCGTTTCTAAAGTGGTTTCTTTAGAAAACAAACATCTTCAGTCCTGAACACTGTACTGTGTGAAATAAGGTAATTCGGTTATAGGAATCAGTTTCCTTTCTACGAAGATGGTTGAGTGCAGCAAGTTCAAACTTTCCTTGTTAATGTAATCTAAAAAGATGGCCAAATTAGAAGATTCGCCTCATTTGTAAAGTACTTTGTTGAGAAAACAAACATCTTCATTGCCGAACATTGTACTGTGTGAAATAAGCTCATTCGGTTCTAGGAATCAGTTGCTTTCCTACAAAGAAGGTTGAGTGCAGCAAGTTCAAACTTTCCTTGTTAATGTAATCTAAAAAGATGCACAACTTAGTAGATTGGCCTCATTTCTAAAGTAGTTTGTTTAGAAAAACAAACATCTTCACTACTGAGCACTGGACTATGTGAAATAAGCTAGTTCCGTTCTCGGAATCACTTGCTTTCCTACGAAGAAAGTTGAGTGCAGCAAGTTCAAACTCTCCTAGTTTGTGTAATCTAACAAGATGTACAAGTTAGTGGATTCGCCTCATTTCTAAAGTAGTTTCTTTAGAAAAGAAACATCTTCAGTACCGAACACTATACTGTGTGAAATAAGTGAATTCGCTTCCAGGAATCAGTTTAATTTCTACGACGATGGTTGAGTACAGCAAGTTCAAACTTTCCTTGTTAATGAAATCTAAAAAGATGGCCAGGTCAGTAGATTCGACTCATTTGTAAAGTAGTTTGTTGAGAAAACAAAAATCTTCATTGCCAAATATTGTACTGTTTGAAATGAGCTCATTCAGTATTAGGAATCAGTTGCTTTCCTATAAAGAAGGTTGAGTGCAGCAAGTTCAAACTTTCTTTGTTAATGTAATCTGAAAAGATGCACAACGTAGTAGATTCACCTCATTTCTAAAGTAGTTTGTTTACAAAACAAACATCTTCATTACCGAACACTATACTATGTGAAATGAGCTAGTTCGGTTCTAGGAATTACTTGCTTTCCTACGAAGAAGGTTGAGTGCAGCAAGTTCAAACTTTCCTAGTTTGTGTAATCTAACAAGATATACAAGTTAGTGCATTCGCCTCATTTCTAAAGTAGTTTCTTTAGAAAAGAAACATCTTCAGTACTGAACACTGCACTGTGTGAAATAAGGAAAATCGGTTGTAGGAATCAGTTTAATTTGTACGAAGATGGTTGAGTGCAGCAAGTTCAAGCTTTCCTTGTTAATGTAATCTGAAAAGATGCACAACTTAGTAGATTGGCGTCATTTCTAAAGTAGTTTGTTTACAAAACAAACATCTTCATGACCGATGACTATACTATGTGAAATGAGCTAGTTCGGTTCTAGGAATCACTTGCTTTCCCACGAAGAAGGATGAGTGCAGCAAATTCAAACTTTCCTCGTTTGTGTAATCTAACAAGATGTACAAGTTAGTGGATTGGCCTCATTTCTAAAGTGGTTTCTTTAGAAAACAAACATCTTCAGTCCTGAACACTGTACTGTGTGAAATAAGTTAATTCGGTTCTAGGAATCAGTTTCCTTTCTACGAAGATGGTTGAGTGCAGCAAGTTCAAACTTTCCTTGTTAATGTAATCTAAAAAGATGGCCAAGTTATAAGATTCGCCTCATTTGTAAAGTACTTTGTTGAGAAAACAAACATCTTCATTGCTGAACATTGTACTGTGTGAAATAAGCTCATTAGGTTCTAGGAATCAGTTGCTTTCCTACAAAGAAGGTTGAGTGCAGCAAGTTCAAACTTTCCTTGTTAATGTAATCTAAAAAGATGTACAATTTAGTAGATTGGCCTCATTTCTAAAGTAGTTTGTTTAGAAGACAAACATCTTCATTACCGAACACTGTACTATGTGAAATAAGCTAGTTCCGTTCTAGGAATCACTTGCTTTCCTATGAAGAAGGTTGAGTGCAGCAAGTTCAAACTTTCCTAGTTTGTGTAATCTCACAAGATGGACAAGTTAGTGGATTCGCCTCATTTCTAAAGTAGTTTCTTTAGAAAAGAAACATATTCAGTACCGACCACTGTACTGTGTGAAATAAGTGAATTCAGTTCTAGGAATCAGTTCAATTTCTACGAAGATGGTTGAGTGCAGCAAGTTCAAACTTTCCTTGTTAATGTAATGTAAAAAGATGGCTAAGTTAGTAGATTCGCCTCATTTGTATAGTATTTTGTTTGAGAAAACAAACATCTTCATTGCCCAACATTGTACTGTGTGAAATAAGCTCATTCGGTTCTAGGAATCATTTGCTTTCCTACAAAGAAGGTTGAGTGCAGAAAGTTCAAACTTTCCTTGTTAATGTAATCTGAAAAGATGCACAACTTAGTACATTGGCCTCATTTCTAAAGTAGTTTGTTTACAAAACAAACATCTTCATTACCGAACACTATACTATGTGAAATGAGGTAGTTCAGGTTCTAGGAATCACTTGCTTTCCTACAAAGAAGGTTGAGTGCAGCAAGTTCAAACTTTCCTCGTTTGTGTAATCTAACAAGATTTACAAGTTAGTGGATTCACCCTCATTTCTAAAGTGGTTTCTTTATAAAACAAACATCTTCAGTAGTGAACAATGTACTGTGTGAAATAAGTTAATTCAGTTCTAGGAATCAGTTTGCTTTCTACGAAGATGGTTGAGTGCAGCAAGTTCAAACATTCCTTGTTAATGTAATCTAAAAAGATGGCCAAGTTAGGAGAGTCACCTCATTTGTAAAGTAGTTTGTTTAGAAAACAAACATCTTCATTGCCGAACATTGTACTGTGTGAAATAAGATCATTCGGTTCTAGGAATCACTTGCTTTCCTACAAAGAAGGTTGAGTGCAGCAAGTTCAAACTTTCCTAGTTTGTGTAATCTAACAATATGTACAAGTTAGTGGATTCGCCTCATTTCTAAAGTAGTTTCTTTAGAAAAGAAACATCTTCAGTACCAAACACTGTACTGTGTGAAATAAGTGAATTCGCTTCTAGGAATCAGTTTAATTTCTACGAAAATGGGTGAGTGCAGCAAGTTCAAACTTTCCTTGTTAATGTAATCTAAAAAGATGGCCAAGTTAGTAGATTTGCATCATTTGTAAAGTATTTTGTTGAGAAAACAAACATCTTCATTGCCAAACATTGTACTGTGTGAAATAAGCTCATTCGGATCTAGGAATCATTTGCTTTCCTACAAAGAAGTTTGAGTGCAGCAAGTTCAAACTTTCCTTGTTAATGTAATCTGAAAACTTTCACAACTGAGTAGATTGGCCTCAGTTCTAAAGTAGTTTGTTTACAAAACAAACATCTTCATTCTCGAACACTATACTATGTGAAATGAGGTAGTTCGGTTCTAGGAGTCACTTGCTTTGCTAAGAAGGTTTGAGTGCAGCAAGTTCAAACTTTCCTTGTTTGTGTAATCCTACAAGTTTTACAAGTTAGTGGATTCGCCTCTTTCTAAAGTAGTTTCATTAGAAAAGAAACATCTTCAGTACTGAATACTGTACTGTGTGAAATAAGGTAAATCGGTTCTAGGAATCAGTTTAATTTCTAAGAAGATGGTTGATTGCAGCAAGTTCAAACTTTCCTTGTTAATATAATCTAAAGAGATGGCCAAGTTAGTAGATTCACCTCATTTGTAAAGTAGTTTGTTGAGGAAACAAACATCTTCATTGCCGAACATTGTACTGTGTAAAATAAGCTCATTCGGTTCTAGGAATCAGTTGCTTTCCTACAAAGAAAGTTGAGTGCAGCAAGTTCAAACTTTCCTTGTTAATGTAATCTAAAAAGATGGCCAAGTTAGAAGATTCGCCTCATTTGTAAAGGACTTTGTTGAGAAAACAAACATCTTCATTGCCGAACATTGTACTGTGTGAAATAAGCTAATTCGGTTCTAGGAATCAGTTGCTTTCCTACAAAGAAGGTTGAGTGCAGCCAGTTCAAACTTTCCTTGTTAATGTAATCTAAAAAGATGTACAACTTAGTAGATAGGCCTCATTTCTAAAGTAGTTTGTTTTTAGAAAACAAACATCTTCATTACCAAACACTGTACTATGTGAAATGAGCTAATTCGTTTCTAGAATCACTTGCTTTCCTACAAAGAAGGTTGAGTGCAGCAAGTTCAAACTTTCCTAGTTTATGTAATCTAACAAGATGTACAAGTTAATGGATTCACCTCATTTCTAAAGTAGTTTCTTTAGAAAAGAAACATCTTCAGTACCAAACACTGTACTGGGTGAAATAAGCTCATTCGCTTCTAGGAATCAGTTTAATTTCTACAAAGATGGTTGAGTGCAGCAAGTTCAAACTTTCCTTGTTAATGTAATCTAAAAGATGGCCAAGTTAGTAGATTCGCCTCATTTCTAAAGTAGTTTGTTGAGAAAATTAACATCTTTATTGCCGAACATTGTACTGTGTGAAATAAGCTCATTTGCTTCTAGGAATCAGTTGCTTTCCTACAAAGAAGGTTGAGTGCAGCAAGTTCAAACTTTCCTTGTTAATGTAATCTAAAAAGTTGCACAACTTAGTAGATTGGCCTCATTTCTAAAGTAGTTTCTTTAGAAAAGAAACATCTTCAGTACCAAACACTGTAGTGTGTGAAATGAGTTAATTCGCTTCTAGGAATCAGTTTACTTTCTACGAAGATGGTTGAGTTTAGCAAGTTCAAACTTTCCTTGTTAATGTAATCTAAAAAGATGTCCAAGTTAGTAGATTCGCCTCATTTCTAAAGTAGTTTCTTTAGAAAACAAACCTAAATTGCCAAACATTGTACTGTGTGAAATGAGATAATTCGGTTCTAGGAATCAGTTTACTTTCTACAAAGATGGTTGAGTTTAGCAAGTTCAAACTTTCCTTGTTAATGTAATCCAAAAAGATGTCCAAGTTAGTAGATTTGCCTCATTTCTAAAGTAGTTTCTTGAGAAAACAAACATCTTCTTTGCCAAACATTGTACTGTGTGAAAAAGCTAATTTATTTCTAGAAATCAGTTGCTTTCCTACAAAGATGGTTGAGTGCAGCCAGTTCAAACTTTCTTTGTTAATGTAATCTAAAAAGATGGCCAAGTTAGTAGATTAGCCTCATTTCTAAAGTATTTTCTTTAGAAAATAAACATCTTCAGTACCAAACACTGTACTGTGTGAAATAAGCTAATTCAATAGTAATCAGTTTAATTTCTACAAAGAAGGTTGAGTGCAGCAAGTTCAAACTTTCCTTGTTAATGTAATATAAAAAGATGCACAACTTAGTAGATTGGCCTCATTTGTAAAGTAGTTTGTTTAGAAAACAAACATCTTCATTGCCGAACATTGTACTATGTGAAATAAGATAGTTCGGTTCTAGGAATCACTTGCTTTCCTAAGAAGAAGGTTGAGTGCAGCAAGTTCAAACTTTCCTAGTTTGTGTAATCTAACAAGATGTACAATTTAGTAGATTGGCCTCATTTCTAAAGTAGTTTGTTTAGAAAAGAAACATCTTTACTACCAAACACTGTTCTGTGTGAAATAAGCTAAATTCGGTTCTAGGAATCAGTTTAATTTCTACGAAGATGGTTGAGTGCAGCAAGTTCAAACTTTCCTTGTTAATGTAATCTAAGAAGATGCACAACTTAGTAGATTGGCCTCATTTCTAAAGTAGTTTGTTTAGAAAACAAACATCTTCATTACAGAACACTATACTATGTGAAATAAGGTAATTCGGATTCAAGGAATCACTTGCTTTCCTACAAAGAATGTTGAGTGCAGCAAGTTCAAACTTTCCTGTTTGTGTAATCTAACAAGATGTACAAGTTAGTAGATTTGCCTCATTTCTAAAGTAGTTTGTTGAGAAAACAAACATCTTCATTACCAAATACTGTACTGTGTGAAATAAGTTAATTCGAATCTAGGAATCAGTTTCCTTTCCTACAAAGATGGTTGAGTGCAGCAAATTCAAACATTCCTTGTTAATGTAATCTAAAAAGATGCACAACTTAGTAGATTCGCCTCATTTCTAAAGTAGTTTCTTTAGAAAACAAACATCTTCAGTACCAAACACTGTACTGTGTGAAATGAGATAATTCGGTTCTAGGAATCAGTTTAATTTCTACGAAGATGGTTGAGTTTAGCAAGTTCAAACTTTCCTTGTTAATGTAATCTGCAAAGATGTCCAAAGTTAGTAGATTTGCCTCATTTGTAAAGTAGTTTGTTAAGACAACAAACATCTTCTTTGTACTGTGTGAAAAAGCTAATTCGGATCTAAACATTGTATTGTGTGGTTGAAAAGCTAAACATTCAATGTTTCTAGAATTAGTTGCTTTCCTACAAAGTAAAATAAGGTTCTAGAATGCAGCCAGTTCAAGATGGTTGAGTGCAGCAAGTTAAACTGTAAATGCAATCTAAAAAGATGCACAACGTAGTAGATTAGCCTCATTTCTAAAGTATTGTCTTTAGAAAATAAACATCTTCAGTACCGAACACTGGACTGTGTGAAATAAGTTAATTCGCTTATAGTAATCAGTTTAATTTCTACGAAGAAGGTTGAGTGCAGCAAGTTCAAACTTTCCTTGTTAATGTAATATAAAGATGCACAACTTAGTAGATTGGCCTCATTTCTAAAGTAGTTTGTTTAGAAAACAAACATCTTCATTACCGAACACTGTATTATGTGAAATAAGATAGTTCCGTTCTAGGAATCACTTGGTTTCCTAAGAAGAAGGTTGAGGGCAGCAAGTTCAAACTTTCCTAGTTTGTGTAATCTAACAAGATGTACAAGTTAGTGCATTCGCATCATTTCTAAAGTAGTTTCTTTAGAAAAGAAACATCTTTACTACCGAACACTGTTCTGTGTGAAATAAGGTAAATCGGTTCTAGGAATCAGTTTAATTTCTACGAAGATGGTTGAGTGCAGCAAGTTCAAAATTTCCTTGTTAATGTAATCTAAGAAGATGCACAACTTAGTAGATTGGCCTCATTTCTAAAGTAGTTTGTTTACAAAACAAACATCTTCATTACCGAACACTATACTATGCGACATGAGGTAGTTCGGATCAAGGAATCACTTGCTTTCCTATGAAGAAGGTTGAGTGCAGTAGGTTCAAACTTTCCTCGTTTGTGTAATCTAACAAGATGTACCAGTTAGTAGATTTGCCTCATTTATAAAGTAGTTTGTTGAGCAAACAACCATCTTCATTGCGGAATATTGTACTTTGTGAAAAAAGTTAATTCGAATCTGGAATTCAGTCGCTTTCCTACAAAGACTGTTGAGTGCAGCAATTTCAAACATTCCTTGTTAATGTAATCTAAAAAGATGCACAACTTAGTGGATTCGCCTCATTTCTAAAGTAATTTCTTTAGAAAAGAAACATCTTCAGTACCGAACACTGTACTGTGTGAAATAAGTTAATTGGCTTCCAGGAATCAGTTTAATTTCTACGAAGATGTTTGAGTGCAGCAAGTTCATACTTTCCTTGTTAATGTAATCTGCAAAGATGGCCAAGTTAGTAGATTCACCTCATTTGTAAAGTAGTTTGTTAGGACAACAAACATCTTCATTGCGGAACAATTGTACTGTGTGAAAAAAGCTAATTCGGATCTAAAATATTGTTGCTTTCCTACAAAGACGGTTGAGTGCAGCAAGTTCAAACATTCCTTGGTAATGTATTCTAAAAAGGTGCACAACTTAGGGGATTAGCCTCATTGTTAAAGTAATTTCTTTAGAAAAAAACATCTTCAGTACCGAACACTGTACTGTGTGAAATAAGGTAATTCGGTTCTAGGAATCAGTTTAATTTCTACGAAGATGGTTGAGTGCAGCAAGTTCAAACTTTCCTTCTTAATGTAATCTAAAAAGATGGGCAAGTTAGCAGAGTCACCTCATTTGTAAATTATTTTGTTGAGAAAATTAACATCTTTATTGCCGAACATTGTACTGTAAGAAATAAGATCATTCGGTTCCAGGAATCTCTTGCTTTCCTACAAAGAAGGTTGAGTGCAGCAAGTTCAAACTTTCCTTGTTATTGTAATCTAAAAAGATGCACAACTTAGTAGATTGGCCTCATTTCTAAAGTAGTTTGTTTAGAAATGAAACATCTTCAGTACCGAACACTGTACAGTGTGAAATAAGTTAATTTGCTTCAAGGAATCAGTTTAATTTCTACGAAGAAGGTTGAGTACACCAAGTTCAAACGTTCCTTCTTAATGTTATGTAAAAAGATGGCCAAGTTAGAAGATTCGCCTCATTTGTAAAGTACTTTGTTTAGAAAACAAACATCTTCATTGCCGAACATTGTACTGTGTGAAATAAGCTCATTCGGTTCTTGGAATCAGTTGCTTTCCTACAAAGAAGGTTGAGTGCAGCAAGTTCAAACTTTCCTTGTTAATGTAATCTAAAAAGATGCACAATTTATTAGATTGGCCTCATTTCTAAAGTAGTTTTTTTAGAAAACAAACATCATCATTACCGAACACTGTACTATGTGAAATGAGCTAGTTCTGTTCTAGGAATCACTTGCTTTCCTATGAAGAAGGTTGAGTGCAGTAGGTTCAAACTTTCCTCGTTTGTGTAATCTAACAAGATGTACCAGTTAGTAGATTTGCCTCATTTATAAAGTAGTTTGTTGAGCAAACAACCATCTTCATTGCGGAATATTGTACTTTGTGAAAAAAGTTAATTCGAATCTGGAATTCAGTCGCTTTCCTACAAAGACTGTTGAGTGCAGCAATTTCAAACATTCCTTGTTAATGTAATCTAAAAAGATGCACAACTTAGTGGATTCGCCTCATTTCTAAAGTAATTTCTTTAGAAAAGAAACATCTTCAGTACCGAACACTGTACTGTGTGAAATAAGTTAATTGGCTTCCAGGAATCAGTTTAATTTCTACGAAGATGGTTGAGTGCAGCAAGTTCATACTTTCCTTGTTAATGTAATCTGCAAAGATGGCCAAGTTAGTAGATTCACCTCATTTGTAAAGTAGTTTGTTAAGACAACAAACATCTTCATTGCGGAACAATTGTACTGTGTGAAAAAAGCTAATTCGGATCTAAAATATTGTTGCTTTCCTACAAAGACGGTTGAGTGCAGCAAGTTCAAACATTCCTTGGTAATGTATTCTAAAAAGGTGCACAACTTAGGGGATTAGCCTCATTGTTAAAGTAATTTCTTTAGAAAAAAAACATCTTCAGTACCGAACACTGTACTGTGTGAAATAAGGTAATTCGGTTCTAGGAATCAGTTTAATTTCTACGAAGATGGTTGAGTGCAGCAAGTTCAAACTTTCCTTCTTAATGTAATCTAAAAAGATGGGCAAGTTAGCAGAGTCACCTCATTTGTAAATTATTTTGTTGAGAAAATTAACATCTTTATTGCCGAACATTGTACTGTAAGAAATAAGATCATTCGGTTCCAGGAATCTCTTGCTTTCCTACAAAGAAGGTTGAGTGCAGCAAGTTCAAACTTTCCTTGTTATTGTAATCTAAAAAGATGCACAACTTAGTAGATTGGCCTCATTTCTAAAGTAGTTTGTTTAAAAATGAAACATCTTCAGTACTGAACACTGTACAGTGTGAAATAAGTTAATTTGCTTCAAGGAATCAGTTTAATTTCTACGAAGAAGGTTGAGTACACCAAGTTCAAACGTTCCTTCTTAATGTTATGTAAAAAGATGGCCAAGTTAGAAGATTCGCCTCATTTGTAAAGTACTTTGTTGAGAAAACAAACATCTTCATTGCCGAACATTGTACTGTGTGAAATAAGCTCATTCGGTTCTTGGAATCAGTTGCTTTCCTACAAAGAAGGTTGAGTGCAGCAAGTTCAAACTTTCCTTGTTAATGTAATCTAAAAAGATGCACAATTTATTAGATTGGCCTCATTTCTAAAGTAGTTTTTTTAGAAAACAAACATCATCATTACCGAACACTGTACTATGTGAAATGAGCTAGTTCTGTTCTAGGAATCACTTGCTTTCCTACAAAGAAGGTTGAGTGCAGCAAGTTCAAACTTTCCTAGTTTGTGTAATCTAAGAAGATGTACAAGTTAGTGGTTTCGAATCGTTTCTAAAGTGGTTTCTTTAGAAAACAAACATCTTCAGTACTGAGCACTATACTGTGTGAAATAAGTTAATTCGATTCTAGGAATCAGTTTCCTTTCTACGAAGATGGTTGAGTGCAGCAAGTTCAAACTTTCCTTCTTAATGTAATCTAAAAAGATGGCCAAGTTAGCAGATTCACCTCATTTGTAAGGTAGTTTGTTGAGAAAATTAACATCTTTATTGCCGAACATTGTACTGTGTGAAATAAGCTCATTCGGTTCTAGGAATCAGTTGCTTTCCTGCAAAGAAGGTTGAGTGCAGCATGTTCAAACTTTCCTTGTTAATGTAATCTAAAAAGATGCACAACTTAGTAGATTGGCCTCATTTCTAAAGTAGTTTCTTTAGAAAAGAAACATCTTCAGTACCGAACACTGTACTGTGTGAAATTAGTTAATTCGCTTCTAGGAATCAGTTCAATTTCTGAGAAGATGGTTGAGTGCAGCAAGTTCAAACTTTCCTAGTTTGTGTAATCTAACAAGATGTACAAGTTAGTGGTTTTGCATCATTTCTAAATTAGTTTCTTAAGCAAACAAACATCTTCAGTACCGAACACTGTACTGTGTTAAATAAGTTAATTCAGGTCTAGGAATCAGTTTCCTTTCTACGAAGATGGTTGAGTTTAGCAAGTTCAAACATTCCTTCTTAATGTAATCTAAAAAGATGTCCAAGTTAGTAGATTCACCTCATTTCTAAAGTAGTTTCTTTAGAAAACAAACCTAAATTGCCAAACTTTGTACTGTGTTAAATGAGCTAATTCGGTTCTAGGAATCAGTTTAGATTCTACGAAGAACGTTGAGTGCAGCAAGTTCAAACTTTCCTTGTTAATGTGCTCTAAAAAGATGTCCAAGTTAGTAGATTTGCCTCATTGGTAAAGTAGTTTGTTTTGAAAACAAACATCTTCATTGCCAAACATTGTACTGTGTGAAAAAAGCTAATTTAGTTCTAGAATTCAGTTGCTTTCCTACGAAGAAGGTTGAGTGCAGCCAGTTCAAACTTTCCTTGTTAATGTAATCTAAAAAGATGCACAACGTAGTAGATTGACCTCATTTCTAAAGTAGTTTCTTTAGAAAAGAAACATCTTCAGTACCGAACACTGTACTGTGTGAAATAAGTTAATTCGCATCTGTGAATCAGTTTAATTTCTACGAAGATGGTTGAGTGCAACAAGTTCAAACGTTCCTAGTTTGTGGAATCTAACAAGATGTACAAGTTAGTGCATTCGCCTCATTTCTAAAGTAGTTTCTTTAGAAAAGAAACATCTTCAGTACCGAAACTGTTCTGTGTGAAATAAGGTAATTCGGTTCTAGGAATCAGTTTAATTTCTACGAAGATGCTTGAGTGCAGCAAGTTCAAACTTTCCTTGTTAATGTAATCTAAAAAGATGCACAACTTAGTAGATTGGCCTCATTTCTAAAGTAGTTTCTTTAGAAAAGAAACATCTTCAGTACCAAACACTGTTCTGTGTGAAATAAGGTAATTCGGTTCTTGGAATCAGTTGCTTTCCTACAAAGAAGGTTGAGTGCAGCAAGTTCAAACTTTCCTCGTTCATGTAATCTAAAAGATGCACAACTTAGTAGATTGGCCTCATTTCTAAAGTAGTTTGTTTAGAAAACAAACATCTTCATTACGAACACTCTACTATGTGAAATAAGCTAGTTCCGTTCTAGGAATTACTTGGTTTCCTACAAGAAGGTTGAGTGCAGCAAGTTCAAACTTTCTAGTTTGTGTAATCTAACAAGATGTACAAGTTAGTGCATTCACCTCATTTCTAAAGTAGTTTCTTTAGAAAGAAACATCTTCAGTACCGAACACTGTACTGTGTGAAATAAGATAATTCGCTTCCAGGAATCAGTTTAATTTCTACGAAGATGGTTGAGTGCATTAAATTCATACTTTCCTTGTTAATGTAATTTGAAAAGATTGCCAAGTTAGTAGATTTACCTCATTTGTAAAGTAGTTTGTTGCACAAACAAATATCTTCATTAAGGAATATTGTACTGTGTGAAAAAGTTAATTCGAATCTGTCGCTTTCCTACAAAGACGGTTGAGTGCAGCAATTTCAAACATTCCTTGTTAATGTAATCTAAAAAGATGCACAACCTAGTGGATTTGCGTCATTTCTAAAGTAATTTCTTTAGAAAAGAAACATCTTCAGTACCGAACACTGTACTGTGTGAAATAAGATAATTCGCTTCCAGGAATCAGTTTAATTTCTACGAAGATGGTTGAGTGCATTAAATTCATACTTTCCTTGTTAATGTAATCTGCAAAGATGGCCAAGTTAGTAGATTTACCTCATTTGTAAAGTAGTTTGTTGCGAAAACAAACATCTTCATTGCGGAACAATTGTACTGTGTGTAAAAAGCTAATTCGGATCTAAAATTTTGTTGCTTTATTACAAAGACGTTTGAGTGCAGCAAGTTCAAACATTCCTTGTTAATGTATTCTAAAAAGGTGCACAACATAGGGGATTAGCCTCATTTCTAAAGTAATTTCTTTAGAAAAGAAACATCTTCAGTTCCGAACACTGTACACTGTGAAATAAGTTAATTCGCTTCAAGGAATCAGTTTAATTTCTACGAAGAACGTTGAGTACAGCAAATTCAAACTTTCCTTGTTAATGGTATCTAAAAAGATGGCCAAGTTAGAAGATTCGCCTCATTTTTAAAGTACTTGGTTGAGAAAACAAACATCTTCATTGCCGAACATTGTACTGTGTGAAATAAGCTCATTCGGTTCTAGGAATCAGTTGCTTTCCTACAAAGAAGGTTGAGTGCAGCAAGTTCAAACTTTCCTTGTTAATGTAATCTAAAAAGATTTGCCTCATTTCTAAAGTAGTTTGTTTACAAAACAAACATCTTCATTACCGAACACTATACTATGTGAAATGAGCTATTTCGGTTCTAGGAATCATTTGCTTTCCTACGAAGAAGGATGAGTGCAGCAAATTCAAACTTACCTCGTTTGTGTAATCTAACAAGATGTACAAGTTAGTGGATTCGCATCGTTTCTAAAATGGTTTCTTTAGAAAACAAACATCTTCAGTACCGAACACTGTACTGTGTGAAATAAGTTAATTCCGTTCTATGAATCAGTTTCCTTTCTACGAAGATGGCTGAGTGCAGCAAGTTCAAACTTTCTGTGTTAATGTAATCTAAAAAGATGGCCAAGTTAGCAGAGTCACCTCATTTGTAAAATAGTTTGTTGAGAAAATTAACATCTTTATAGCGAAACATTGTACTGTGTGAAATAAGCTCATTCGGTTCTAGGAATCACTTCCTTTCCTACAAAGAAGGTTGAGTGCAGCAAGTTCAAACTTTCCTTGTTAATGTAATCTAAAAAGATGCACAACTTAGTAGATTGTTTATTAGGTTCTAGGAATCAGTTTACTTTCTACGAAGATGGTTGATTTTAGCAAGTTCAAACTTTCCTTGTTAATGTAATCTAAAAAGATGTCCAAGTTAGTAGATTTGCCTCATTTCTAAAGTACTTTCTTTAGAAAACAAACCTAATTGCCAAACTTTGTACTGTGTGAAATGAGCTAATTCGGTTCTAGGAATCAGTTTACTTTCTACGAAGATGGTTGAGTTTAGCAACTTCAAACTTTCCTTGTTAATGTGCTCTAAAAACATGTCCAAGTTAGTAGATTTGCCTCATTGGTAAAGTGGTTTGTTGAGAAAACAAACATCTTCATTGCCGAACATTGTACTGTGTGAGAAAAGCTAATTTAGTTCTAGAATTCAGTTGCTTTCCTACAAAGAAAGTTGAGTGCAGCCAGTTCAAACTTTCCTTGTTAATGTAATCTAAAAAGATTCACAACTTAGTAGATTGGCCTCATTTATAAAGTAGTTTCTTTAGAAAACAAACATCTTCAGTACTGAACACTGTACTGTGTGAAATAAGTGAATTCGCTTCTAGGATTCAGTTTAATTTCTACGAAGAAGGTTGAGTGCAGTAAGTTCAAACTTTCCTTGTTAACATAATCTACAAAGATGGCCAAGTTAGAAGATTCGTCTCATTTGTAAAGTACTTTGTTGAGAAAACAAACATCTTCATTGCCGAACATTGTACTGTGTGAAATAAGCTCATTCGGTTCTAGGAATCAGTTGCTTTGCTACAAAGAAGGTTGAATGCAGCAAGTTCAAACTTTCCTTGTTAATGTAATCTGAAAAGATGCACAACTTAGTATATTGGCCTCATTTCTAAAGTAGTTTGTTTACAAAACAAACATCTTCATTACCGAAGACTATACTATGAAAATGAGCTAGTTCAGTTCTAGGAATCACTTGCTTTCCTACAAAGAAGGATGAGTGCAGAAAATTCAAACCTTCCTCGTCTGTGTAATCTAACAAGATGTACAAGATAGTGGATTCGCGTCGTTTCTAAAGTGGTTTCTTTAGAACACAAACATCTTCAGTACTGAACACTGTACTGTGTGAAATAAGTTAATTCGGTTCTAGGAATCAGTTTCCTTTCTACGAAGATGGTTGAGTGCAGCAAGTTCAAACTTTCCTTGTTAATGTAATCTAAAAAGATGGCCAAGTTAGCAGAGTCACCTCATTTGTAAAATAGTTTTTTGAGAAAATTAACATCTTTATAGCGTTACATTGTACTGTGTGAAATAAGCTCATTCGGTTCTAGGAAGCACTTGCTTTCCTACAAAGAAGGTTGAGTGCAGGAAGTTCAAACTTTCCTTGTTAATGTAATCTAAAAAGGTGCACAACATAGTAGATTGGCCTCATTTCTAAAGTAGTTTCTTTAGAAAAGAAACATCTTCAGTACCGAACACTGTACTGTGTGAAATAAGTGAATTTGCTTCTAGGAATCAGTTTAATTTCTACGAAGAAGGTTGAGTGCACCAAGTTCAAACTTTCCTTGTTAATGTAATCTAAAAAGATGGCCAAGTTAGCAGAGTCCCCTCATTTGTAAAATAGTTTGATGAGAAAAATAACATCTTTATACCCGAACATTGTACTGTGTGAAATAAGCTCATTCGGTTCTAGGAATCACTTGCTTTCATAAAAAGAAGGTTGAGTGCAGCAAGTTCAAACTTACCTTGTGAATGTAATCTAAAAAGATGCACAACTTAATAGATTGGCCTCATTTCTAAAGTAGTTTCTTTAGAAGACAAACATCTTCATTACCGAACACTGTACTATGTGAAATAAACTAGTTCCGTTCTAGGAATCACTTGCTTTCCTATGAAGAAGGTTGAGTGCAGCAAGTTCAAACTTTCCTAGTTTGTGTAATCTCACAAGATGGACAAGTTAGTGGATTCGCCTCATTTCTAAAGTAGTTTCTTTAGAAAAGAAACATCTTCAGTACCGAACACAGTACTGTGTGAAATACGTGAATTCGCTACTAGAAATCAGTTTAATTTCTACGAAGATGGTTGAGTGCAGCAAGGTCAAACTTTCCTTGTTAATGTAATGTAAAAAGATGGCTAAGTTAGCAGATTCGCCTCATTTGTAAAGTATTTTGTTTGAGAAAACAAACATCTTCATTGCCCAACATTGTACTGTGTGAAATAAGCTCATTCGGATCTAGGAATCATTTGCTTTCCTACAAAGAAGGTTGAGTGCAGCAAGTTCAAACTCTCCTTGTTAATGTAATCTGAAAAGTTGCACAACTTAGTAGATTGGCCTCATTTCTAAAGTAGTTTGTTTACAAAACAAACATCTTCATTACCGAACACTATACTATGTGAAATCAGGTAGTTCGGTTCTAGGAATCACTTGCTTTCCTACGAAGAAGGTTGAGTGCAGCAAGTTCAAACTTTCCTCGTTTGTGTAATCTAACAAGATTTACAAGTTAGTGGATTCACGTCGTTTCTAAAGTGGTTTCCTCATAAAACAAACATCTTCAGTAGTGAACACTGTACTGTGTGAAATAAGTTAATTCAGTTCTAGGAATCAGTTTGCTTTCTACGAAGATGGTTGAGTGCAGCAAGTTCAAACATTCCTTGTTAATGTAATCTAAAAAGATGGCCAAGTTAGCAGAGTCACCTCATTTGTAAAGTAGTTTGTTGAGAAAACAAACATCTTCATTGCCGAACATTGTACTGTGTGAAATAAGCTCATTCGGTTCTAGGAATCACTTGCTTTCCTACAAAGAAGGTTGAGTGCAGTAAGTTCAAACTTTCCTTGTTAATGTAATCTAAAAAGATGCACAACTTAGTAGATTGGCCTCATTTCTAAAGTAGTTTCTTTAGAAAAGAAACATCTTCAGTACCGAACACTGTACTGTGTTAAATAAGTTAATTCGCTTCTGGGAATCAGTTTAATTTCTACGATGAAGATTGAGTGCAGCAAGTTCAAACTTTCCTTGTTAGTGTAATCTAAAAAGATGGCCAAGTTAGATGATTCGCCTCATTTGTAAAGTACTTTGTTGACAAAACAAACATCTTCATTGCCTTGCATTGTACTGTGTGAAATAAGCTCATTCGGTTCTAGGAATCAGTTGCTTTCCTACAAAGAAGGTTGAGTGCAGCAAGTTCAAACTTTCCTTGTTAATGTAATCTAAAAAGATGCACAACATAGTAGATTGGCCTCATTTCTAAAGTAGTTTGTTTAGAAAACAAACATCTTCATTAAGAACACTGTACTATGTGAAATAAGCTACTTCCGTTCTAGGAATCACTTGCTTTCCTACGAAGAAGGTTGAGTGCAGCAAGTTCAAACTTTCCTAGTTTGTGTAATCTAACAAGATGTACAAGTTAGTGGATTCGCCTCATTTCTAAAGTAGTTTCTTTAGAAAAGAAACATCTTCAGTACCGAACACTGTACTGTGTGAAATAAGTGAATTCGCTTCTAGGAATCAGTTCAATTTCTACGAAGATGGGTGAGTGCAGCAAGTTCAAACTTTCCTTGTTAATGTAATCTAAAGAGATCGCCAAGTTAGTAGATTTGCCTCATTTGCAAAGTATTTTGTTGAGAAAACAAACATCTTCATTGCCAAACATTGTACTGTGTGAAATAAGCTCATTCGGATCTAGGAATCATATGCTTTCCTACAAAGAAAGTTGAGTGCACCAAGTTCAAAGTTTCCTTGTTAATGTGATCTGAAAAGTTGCACAACTTAGTAGATTGGCCTCAGTTCTAAAGTAGTTTGTTTACAAAACAAACATCTTCATTCTCGAACACTATACTATGTGAAATGAGGTAGTTCGGTTCTAGGAATCACTTGCTTTCCTACGAAGAAGGTTGAGTGCAGCAAGTTCAAACTTTCCTCGTTTGTGTAATCTAACAAGTTTTACAAGTTAGTGGATTAGCCTCATTTCTAAAGCAGTTTCATTCGAAGAAACATCTTCAGTACTGAACAGTGTACTGTGTGAAATAAGGTAAATCGGTTCTAGGAATCAGTTTAATTTCTAAGAAGATGGTTGATTGCAGCAAGTTCAAACTTTCCTTGTTAATATAATCTAAAGAGATGGCCAAGTTAGAAGATTCGCCTCATTTGTAAAGTACTTTGTTGAGAAACAAACATCTTCATTGCCGAACATTGTACTGTGTAAAATAAGCTCATTCGGTTCTAGGAATCAGTTGCTTTCCTACAGAGAAAGTTGAGTGCAGCAAGTTCAAACTTTCCTTGTTAATGCAATCTAAAAAGATGGCCAGGAGTTAGAAGATTCGCCTCATTTGTAAAGCACTTTGTTGAGAAACAAACATCTTCATTGCGAACATTGTACTGTGTGAAATAAGCTCATTCGGTTCTAGGAATCAGTTGCTTTCCTACAAAGAAGGTTGAGTGCAGCCAGTTCAAACTTTCCTTTTAATGTAATCTAAAAAGATGCACAACTTAGTAGATAGGCCTCATTTCTAAAGTAGTTTGTTTAGAAAACAAACATCTTCATTACCGAACACTGTACTATGAAAATGAGCTAGTTCGTTTCTGGAATCACTTGCTTTCCTACAAAGAAGGTTGAGTGCAGCAAGTTCAAACTTTCCTAGTTTATGTAATCTAACAAGATGTACAAGTTAGTGGATTTGCCTAATTTCTAAAGCAGTTTCTTTAGAAAACAAACATCTTCAGTACCCGAACACTGTACTGGGTGAAATAAGTGAATTCGCTTCTAGGAATCAGTTTAATTTCTCACGAAGATGGTTGAGTGCAGCAAGTTCAAACATTCCTTGTTAATGTAATCTAAAAAGATGGCCAAGTTAGTAGATTCGCCTCATTGGTAAAGTAGTTTGTTGAGAAAATTAACATCTTTATTGCCGAACATTGTACTGTGTGAAATAAGCTCATTCGTTTCTAGGAATCACTTGCTTTCCTACAAAGAAGGTTGAGTGCAGCAAGATCAAACTTTCCTTGTTAATGTAATCTGAAAAGTTGCACAACTTAGTAGATTGGCCTCATTTCTAAAGTAGTTTCTTTAGAAAAGAAACATCTTCAGTACCGAACACTGTAGTGTGTGAAATGAGTTAATTCGCTTCTAGGAATCAGTTTACTTTCTACGAAGATGGTTGAGTGCAGCAAGTTCAAACTTTCCTAGTTTGTGTCATCTAACAAGATGTACAAGTTACTGGATTTGCGTCATTTCTAAATTAGTTTCTTTAGAAAACAAGCATCTTCAGTACCAACACTGTACTGTGTGAAATAAGTTAATTAAGCTTCTAGGAATCAGTTTCCTTTCTCACGAAGATGGTTGAGTTCAGCAAGTTCAAACTTTCCTTGTTAATGTAATCTAAAAAAAGATGTCAAGTTAGTAGATTCGCCTCATTTCTAAAGTAGTTTCTTTAGAAAACAAACCTAAATTGCCAAACTTTGTACTGTGTGAAATGAGCTAATTCGGTTCTAGGAATCAGTTTACTTTCTACGAAGATGGTTGAGTTTAGCACGTTCAAACTTTGCTTGTTAATGTGCTCTAAAAAGATGGCCAAGTTAGTAGATTTGCCTCATTGGTAAAGTAGTTTGTTGAGAAAACAAACATCTTCATGGCCAAACATTGTACTGTGTGAACAAAGCTAATTTAGTTCTAGAATTCAGTTGCTTTCCTACAAAGAAGGTTGAGTGCAGCCAGTTCAAACTTTCCTTGTTAATGTAATCTAAAAAGATGCACAACTTAGTAGATTGGCCTCATTTCTAAAGCAGTTTTTTTACAAAAAAAAATCTTCATTACCGAACACTATTCTATGTGAAATGAGCTAGTTCAGTTCTAGGAATCACTTGCTTTCCTACGAAGAAGGTTGAGTGCAGCAAGTTCAAACTTTCCTCGTTTCTGTAATCTAACAAGCTGTACAAGTTAGTGGATTCGTTTAGTTTCTAAAGTGGTTTCTTTAGAAAACAAACATCTTCAGTACTGAGCACTGTACAGTGTGAAATAAGGTAATTCGGTTCTAGGAATCAGTTTCCTTTCTACGAAGATGGTTGAGTTTAGCAAGTTCAAACTTTCCTTGTTAATGTAATCTGAAAAGATGGCCAAGTTAGTATATTCGCCTCATTTCTAAAGTAGTTTCTTTAGAAAACAAACCTAAATTGAAAAACATTGTACTGTGTGAAATGAGCTAAATTCGGTTCTAGGAATCAGTTTACATTCTCCGAAGATGGTTGAGTTTAGCAAGTTCAAACTTTCCTTGTTAATGTGCTCTAAAAAGATGCCCAAGTTAGTAGGTTTGCCTCATTGGTAAAGTAGTTTGTTGAGAAAACAAACATCTTCATTGCCGAACATTGTACTGTGTGAAATAAGCTCATTCGGTTCTAGGAACCAGTTGCTTTCCTACAAAGAAGGTTGAGTGCAGCAAGTTCAAACTTTCCTTGTTAATGTAATCTAAAAAGATGCACAACTTAGTAGATTGGCCTCATTTCTAAAGTAGTTTGTTTAGAAAAACAAACATCTTCACTACTGAGCACTGGACTATGTGAAATAAGCTAGTTCCGTTCTAGGAATCACTTGCTTTCCTACGAAGAAAGTTGAGTGCAGCAAGTTCAAACTTTCCTAGTTTGTGTAATCTAACAAGATATACAAGTTAGTGGATTCGCCTCATTTCTAAAGTAGTTTCTTTGGAAAAGAAACATCTTCAGTACCGAACACTATACTGTGTGAAATAAGTGAATTCGCTTCCAGGAATCAGTTTAATTTCTACGACGATGGTTGAGTGCAGCAAATTCAAACTTTCATTGTTAATGAAATCTAAAAAGATGGCCAGGTCAGTAGATTCGACTCATTTGTAAAGTAGTTTGTTGAGAAAACAAAAATCTTCATTGCCCAATATTGTACTGTGTGAAATGAGCTCATTCAGTTCTAGGAATCAGTTGCTTTCCTATAAAGAAGGTTTGAGTGCAGCAAGTTCAAACTTTCCTTGTTAATGTAATCTGAAAAGATGACAACGTAGTAGATTCGCCTCATTTCTAAAGTAGTTTGTTTACAAAACAAACATCTTCATTACCGAACACTATACTATGTGAAATGAGCTAGTTCGGTTCTAGGAATCAGTTTGCTTCCCAACGAAGAAGGTTGAGTGCAGCAAGTTCAAACTTTCCTAGTTTGTGTAATCTAACAAGATGTACAAAGTTGTGGATTCGCCTCATTTCTAAAGTAGTTTCTTTAGAAAACAAACATCTTCAGTACTGAACACTGTACTGTGTGAAATAAGGTAAATCGGTTGTAGGAATCAGTTTAATTTCCTACAAAGATGGCTGAGTGCAGCAAGTTCAAACTTTCCTTGTTAATGTAATCTAAAAAGATGCACAAGTTAGTAGATTCACCTCATTTGTAAAATAGTTTGTTTAGAAAATTAACATCTTTATAGCGAAAACATTGTACTGTGTGAAATAAGCTCATTCGGTTCTAGGAATCACTTGCTTTCCTACAAAGAAGGATGAGTGCAGCAAATTCAAACTTTCCTTGTTAATGTAATCTAAAAAGATGTACAACTTAGTGATTGTTTATTAGGTTCTAGGAATCAGTTTACTTTCTACGAAGATGGTTGATTTTAAAGTTCAAACTTTCTTGTTAATGTAATCAAAAAGATGTCCAAGTTAGTAGATTTGCCTCATTTCTAAAGTACTTTTTTAGAAAACAAACCTAATTGCCAAACTTTGTACTGTGTGAAATGAGCTAATTCGGTTCTAGGAATCAGTTTACTTTCTACGAAGATGGTTGAGTTTAGCAAGTTCAAACTTTCCTTGTTAATGTGCTCTAAAAAGATGTCCAAGTTAGTAGATTTGCCTCATTGGTAAAGTGGTTTGTTGAGAAAACAAACATCTTCATTGCGAACATTGTACTGTGTGAAAAAAGCTAATTTAGTTCTAGAATTCAGTTGCTTTCCTACAAAGAAAGTTGAGTGCAGCCAGTTCAAACTTTCCTTGTTAATGTAATCTAAAAAGATTCACAACTTAGTAGATTGGCCTCATTTATAAAGTAGTTTCTTTAAAAACAAACATCTTCAGTACTGAACACTGTACTGTGTGAAATAAGTGAATTCCGTTCTAGGATTCAGTTTAATTTCTACGAAGAAGGTTGAGTGCAGTAAGTTCAAACTTTCCTTGTTAACGTAATCTAAAAGATGGCCAAGTTAGAAGATTCGCCTCATTTGTAAAGTACTTTGTTGAGAAAACAAACATCTTCATTGCCGAACATTGTACTGTGTGAAATAAGCTCATTCGGTTCTAGGAATCAGTTGCTTTGCTACAAAGAAGGTTGAATGCAGCAAGTTCAAACTTTCCTTGTTAATGTAATCTGAAAAGATGCACAACTTAGTATATTGGCCTCATTTCTAAAGTAGTTTGTTTACAAAACAAACATCTTCATTACCAAGACTATACTATGTGAAATGAGCTAGTTCAGTTCTAGGAATCACTTGCTTTCCTATAAAGAAGGTTGAGTGCAGCAAATTCAAACTTTCCTCGTCTGTGTAATCTAACAAGATGTACAAGATAGTGGATTACGCTCATTTCTAAAGTGGTTTCTTTAGAAAAACAAACATCTTCAGTACTGAACACTGTACTGTGTGAAATAAGTTAATTCTGGTTCTAGGAATCAGTTTCTTTCTACGAAGATGGTTGAGTGCAGCAAGTTCAAACTTTCCTTGTTAATGTAATCTAAAAGATGGCCAAGTTAGCAGAGTCACCTCATTTGTAAAGTACTTTGTTGAGAAAACAAACATCTTCATTGCCGAACATTGTACTGTGTGAAATAAGCTCATTAGGTTCTAGGAATCAGTTGCTTTCCTACAAAGAAGGTTGAGTGCAGAAAGTTCAAACTTTCCTTGTTAATGTAATCTAAAAAGGTGCACAACATAGTAGATTGGCCTCATTTCTAAAGTAGTTTCTTTAGAAAAGAAACATCTTCAGTACCGAACACTGTACTGTGTGAAATAAGTGAATTTGCTTCTAGGAATCAGTTTAATTTCTACGAAGAAGGTTGAGTGCACCAAGTTCAAACTTTCCTTGTTAATGTAATCTAAAAAGATGGCCAAGTTAGCAGAGTCCCCTCATTTGTAAAATAGTTTGATGAGAAAAATAACATCTTTATAGCCGAACATTGTACTGTGTGAAATAAGCTCATTCGGTTCTAGGAATCACTTGCTTTCATAAAAAGAAGGTTGAGTGCAGCAAGTTCAAACTTACCTTGTTTGTGTAATCTAAAAAGATGCACAACTTAGTAGATTGGCCTCATTTCTAAAGTAGTTTCTTTAGAAGACAAACATCTTCATTACCCAACACTGTACTATGTGAAATAAACTAGTTCCGTTCTAGGAATCACTTGCTTTCCTATGAAGAAGGTTGAGTGCAGCAAGTTCAAACTTTCCTAGTTTGTGTAATCTCACAAGATGGACAAGTTAGTGGATTCGCCTCATTTCTAAAGTAGTTTCTTTAGAAAAGAAACATCTTCAGTACCGAACACTGTACTGTGTTAAATAAGTTAATTCGCTTCTGGGAATCAGTTTAATTTCTACGATGAAGGTTGAGTGCAGCAAGTTCAAACTTTCCTTGTTAGTGTAATCTAAAAAGATGGCCAAGTTAGAAGATTCGCCTCATTTGTAAAGTACTTTGTTGACAAAACAAACATCTTCATTGCCTTGCATTGTACTGTGTGAAATAAGCTCATTCGGTTCTAGGAATCAGTTGCTTTCCTACAAAGAAGGTTGAGTGCAGCAAGTTCAAACTTTCCTTGTTAATGTAATCTAAAAAGATGCACAACATAGTAGATTGGCCTCATTTCTAAAGTAGTTTGTTTAGAAAACAAACATCTTCATTAAGAACACTGTACTATGTGAAATAAGCTACTTCGTTTCTAGGAATCACTTGCTTTCCTACAAAGAAGGTTGAGTGCAGCAAGTTCAAACTTTCCTAGTTTGTGTAATCTAACAAGATGTACAAGTTAGTGGATTCGCCTCATTTCTAAAGTAGTTTCTTTAGAAAAGAAACATCTTCAGTACCGAACACTGTACTGTGTGAAATAAGTGAATTCGCTTCTAGGAATCAGTTCAATTTCTACGAAGATGGGTGAGTGCAGCAAGTTCAAACTTTCCTTGTTAATGTAATCTAAAGAGATCGCCAAGTTAGTAGATTTGCCTCATTTGCAAAGTATTTTGTTGAGAAAACAAACATCTTCATTGCCAAACATTGTACTGTGTGAAATAAGCTCATTCGGATCTAGGAATCATATGCTTTCCTACAAAGAAAGTTGAGTGCACCAAGTTCAAAGTTTCCTTGTTAATGTGATCTGAAAAGTTGCACAACTTAGTAGATTGGCCTCAGTTCTAAAGTAGTTTGTTTACAAAACAAACATCTTCATTCTCGAACACTATACTATGTGAAATGAGGTAGTTCGGTTCTAGGAATCACTTGCTTTCCTACGAAGAAGGTTGAGTGCAGCAAGTTCAAACTTTCCTCGTTTGTGTAATCTAACAAGTTTTACAAGTTAGTGGATTCGCCTCATTTCTAAAGCAGTTTCATTCGTAAAGAAACATCTTCAGTACTGAACAGTGTACTGTGTGAAATAAGGTAAATCGGTTCTAGGAATCAGTTTAATTTCTAAGAAGATGGTTGATTGCAGCAAGTTCAAACTTTCCTTGTTAATATAATCTAAAGAGATGGCCAAGTTAGAAGATTCGCCTCATTTGTAAAGTACTTTGTTGAGGAAACAAACATCTTCATTGCCGAACATTGTACTGTGTAAAATAAGCTCATTCGGTTCTAGGAATCAGTTGCTTTCCTACAGAGAAAGCTGAGTGCAGCAAGTTCAAACTTTCCTTGTTAATGCAATCTAAAAAGATGGCCAAGTTAGAAGATTCGCCTCATTTGTAAAGTACTTTGTTGAGGAAACAAACATCTTCATTGCCGAACATTGTACTGTGTGAAATAAGCTCATTCGGTTCTAGGAATCAGTTGCTTTCCTACAAAGAAGGTTGAGTGCAGCCAGTTCAAACTTTCCTTTTTAATGTAATCTAAAAAGATGCACAACTTAGTAGATAGGCCTCATTTCTAAAGTAGTTTGTTTAGAAAACAAACATCTTCATTACCGAACACTGTACTATGTGAAATGAGCTAGTTCGTTTCTCAAGATCACTTGCTTTCCTACAAAGAAGGTTGAGTGCAGCAAGTTCAAACTTTCCTAGTTTATGTAATCTAACAAGATGTACAAGTTAGTGGATTTGCCTAATTTCTAAAGCAGTTTCTTTAGAAAAGAAACATCTTCAGTACCGAACACTGTACTGGGTGAAATAAGTGAATTCGCTTCTAGGAATCAGTTTAATTTCTACGAAGATGGTTGAGTGCAGCAAGTTCAAACTTTCCTTGTTAATGTAATCTAAAAAGATGGCCAAGTTAGTAGATTCGCCTCATTGGTAAAGTAGTTTGTTGAGAAAATTAACATCTTTATTGCCGAACATTGTACTGTGTGAAATAAGCTCATTCGTTTCTAGGAATCACTTGCTTTCCTACAAAGAAGGTTGAGTGCAGCAAGATCAAACTTTCCTTGTTAATGTAATCTGAAAAGTTGCACAACTTAGTAGATTGGCCTCATTTCTAAAGTAGTTTCTTTAGAAAAGAAACATCTTCAGTACCGAACACTGTAGTGTGTGAAATGAGTTAATTCGCTTCTAGGAATCAGTTTACTTTCTACGAAGATGGTTGAGTGCAGCAAGTTCAAACTTTCCTAGTTTGTGTCATCTAACAAGATGTACAAGTTACTGGATTTGCGTCATTTCTAAATTAGTTTCTTTAGAAAACAAGCATCTTCAGTACCGAACACTGTACTGTGTGAAATAAGTTAATTCGCTTCTAGGAATCAGTTTCCTTTCTACGAAGATGGTTGAGTTCAGCAAGTTCAAACTTTCCTTGTTAATGTAATCTAAAAAGATGTCCAAGTTAGTAGATTCGCCTCATTTCTAAAGTAGTTTCTTTAGAAAACAAACCTAAATTGCCAAACTTTGTACTGTGTGAAATGAGCTAATTCGGTTCTAGGAATCAGTTTACTTTCTACGAAGATGGTTGAGTTTAGCACGTTCAAACTTTGCTTGTTAATGTGCTCTAAAAAGATGGCCAAGTTAGTAGATTTGCCTCATTGGTAAAGTAGTTTGTTGAGAAAACAAGCATCTTCATGGCCAAACATTGTACTGTGTGAAAAAAGCTAATTTAGTTCGAGAATTCAGTTGCTTTCCTACAAAGAAGGTTGAGTGCAGCCAGTTCAAACTTTCCTTGTTAATGTAATCTAAAAAGATGCACAACTTAGTAGATTGGCCTCATTTCTAAAGCAGTTTTTTTACAAAAAAAAATTTTCATTACCGAACACTATTCTATGTGAAATGAGCTAGTTCGGTTCTAGGAATCACTTGCTTTCCTACGAAGAAGGTTGAGTGCAGCAAGTTCAAACTTTCCTCGTTTGTGTAATCTAACAAGCTGTACAAGTTAGTGGATTCGTTTAGTTTCTAAAGTGGTTTCTTTAGAAAACAAACATCTTCAGTACTGAGCACTGTACAGTGTGAAATAAGATAATTCGGTTCTAGGAATCAGTTTCCTTTCTACGAAGATGGTTGAGTTTAGCAAGTTCAAACTTTCCTTGTTAATGTAATCTGAAAAGATGGCCAAGTTAGTATATTCGCCTCATTTCTAAAGTAGTTTCTTTAGAAAACAAACCTAAATTGAAAAACATTGTACTGTGTGAAATGAGCTAAATTCGGTTCTAGGAATCAGTTTACATTCTCCGAAGATGGTTGAGTTTAGCAAGTTCAAACTTTCCTTGTTAATGTGCTCTAAAAAGATGCCCAAGTTAGTAGGTTTGCCTCATTGGTAAAGTAGTTTGTTGAGAAAACAAACATCTTCATTGCCGAACATTGTACTGTGTGAAGAAAGCTAATTTTGTTCTTGAATTCAGTTGCTTTCCTACAAAGAAGGTTGAGTGCAGCAAGTTCAAACTTTCCTTGTTAATGTAATCTAAAAAGATTCACAACTTAGTAGATTGGCCTCATTTCTAAAGTAGTTTCTTTAGAAAAGAAATATCTTCAGTACCGAACACTGTACTGTGTGAAATAAGTTAATTCGCTTCGAGGAATCAGTTTAATTTCTGCGAAGAAGGTTGAGTGCAACAAGTTCAAACTTTCCTTGTTAATGTAATCTAAAAAGATGGCCAAGTTAGAAGATTCGCCTCATTTGTAAAGTACTTTGTTGAGAAAACAAACATCTTCATTGCCGAACATTGTACTGTGTGAAATAAGCTCATTCGGTTCTAGGAACCAGTTGCTTTCCTAGAAAGAAGGTTGAGTGCAGCAAGTTCAAACTTTCCTTGTTAATGTAATCTAAAAAGATGCACAACTTAGTAGATTGGCCTCATTTCTAAAGTAGTTTGTTTAGAAAAACAAACATCTTCACTACTGAGCACTGGACTATGTGAAATAAGCTAGTTCCGTTCTCGGAATCACTTGCTTTCCTACGAAGAAAGTTGAGTGCAGCAAGTTCAAACTTTCCTAGTTTGTGTAATCTAACAAGATATACAAGTTAGTGGATTCGCCTCATTTCTAAAGTAGTTTCTTTGGAAAAGAAACATCTTCAGTACCGAACACTATACTGTGTGAAATAAGTGAATTCGCTTCCAGGAATCAGTTTAATTTCTACGACGATGGTTGAGTGCAGCAAATTCAAACTTTCCTTGTTAATGAAATCTAAAAAGATGGCCAGGTCAGTAGATTCGACTCATTTGTAAAGTAGTTTGTTGAGAAAACAAAAATCTTCATTGCCAAATATTGTACTGTTTGAAATGAGCTCATTCACTATTAGGAATCAGTTGCTTTCCTATAAAGAAGGTTGAGTGCAGCAAGTTCAAACTTTCCTTGTTAATGTAATCTGAAAAGATGCACAACGTAGTAGATTCACCTCATTTCTAAAGTAGTTTGTTTACAAAACAAACATCTTCATTACCGAACACTATACTATGTGAAATGAGCTAGTTCGGTTCTAGGAATTACTTGCTTTCCTACGAAGAAGGTTGAGTGCAGCAAGTTCAAACTTTCCTAGTTTGTGTAATCTAACAAGATATACAAGTTAGTGCATTCGCCTCATTTCTAAAGTAGTTTCTTTGAGAAAAGAAACATCTTCAGTACTGAACACTGCACTGTGTGAAATAAGGAAAAACAAAATCGGTTGTAGGAATCAGTTTAATTTGTACGAAGATGGTTGAGTGCAGCAAGTTCAAACTTTCCTTGTTAATGTAATCTGAAAAGATGCACAACTTAGTAGATTGGCGTCATTTCTAAAGTAGTTTGTTTACAAAACAAACATCTTCATGACCGATGACTATACTATGTGAAATGAGCTAGTTCGGTTCTAGGAATCACTTGCTTTCCCACGAAGAAGGATGAGTGCAGCAAATTCAAACTTTCCTCGTTTGTGTAATCTAACAAGATGTACAAGTTAGTGGATTCGCGTTGTTTCTAAAGTGGTTTCTTTAGAAAACAAACATCTTCAGTCCTGAACACTGTACTGTGTGAAATAAGTTAATTCGGTTCTAGGAATCAGTTTCCTTTCTACGAAGATGGTTGAGTGCAGCAAGTTCAAACTTTCCTTGTTAATGTAATCTAAAAAGATGGCCAAATTAGAAGATTCGCCTCATTTGTAAAGTACTTTGTTGAGAAAACAAACATCTTCATTGCCGAACATTGTACTGTGTGAAATAAGCTCATTAGGTTCTAGGAATCAGTTGCTTTCCTACAAAGAAGGTTGAGTGCAGCAAGTTCAAACGTTCCTTGTTAATGTAATCTAAAAAGATGTACAACTTAGTAGATTGGCCTCATTTCTAAAGTAGTTTGTTTAGAAGACAAACATCTTCATTACCGAACACTGTACTATGTGAAATAAGCTAGTTCCGTTCTAGGAATCACTTGCTTTCCTATGAAGAAGGTTGAGTGCAGCAAGTTCAAACTTTCCTAGTTTGTGTAATCTCACAAGATGGACAAGTTAGTGGATTCGCCTCATTTCTAAAGTAGTTTCTTTAGAAAAGAAACATCTTCAGTACCGACCACTGTACTGTGTGAAATACGTGAATTCGCTACTAGGAATCAGTTTAATTTCTACGAAGATGGTTGAGTGCAGCAAGTTCAAACTTTCCTTGTTAATGTAATGTAAAAAGATGGCTAAGTTAGTAGATTCGCCTCATTTGTATAGTATTTTGTTTGAGAAAACAAACATCTTCATTGCCCAACATTGTACTGTGTGAAATAAGCTCATTCGGTTCTAGGAATCATTTGCTTTCCTACAAAGAAGGTTGAGTGCAGAAAGTTCAAACTTTCCTTGTTAATGTAATCTGAAAAGTTGCACAACTTAGTACATTGGCCTCATTTCTAAAGTAGTTTGTTTACAAAACAAACATCTTCATTACCGAACACTATACTATGTGAAATGAGGTAGTTCGGTTCTAGGAATCACTTGCTTTCCTACGAAGAAGGTTGAGTGCAGCAAGTTCAAACTTTCCTCGTTTGTGTAATCTAACAAGATTTACAAGTTAGTGGATTCGCGTCGTTTCTAAAGTGGTTTCCTTATAAAACAAACATCTTCAGTAGTGAACAATGTACTGTGTGAAATAAGTTAATTCAGTTCTAGGAATCAGTTTGCTTTCTACGAAGATGGTTGAGTGCAGCAAGTTCAAACATTCCTTGTTAATGTAATCTAAAAAGATGGCCAAGTTAGGAGAGTCACCTCATTTGTAAAGTAGTTTGTTTAGAAAACAAACATCTTCATTGCCGAACATTGTACTGTGTGAAATAAGATCATTCGGTTCTAGGAATCACTTGCTTTCCTACGAAGAAGGTTGTGTGCAGCAAGTTCAAACTTTCCTAGTTTGTGTAATCTAACAATATGTACAAGTTAGTGGATTCGCCTCATTTCTAAAGTAGTTTCTTTAGAAAAGAAACATCTTCAGTACCGAACACTGTACTGTGTGAAATAAGTGAATTAAGCTTCTAGGAATCAGTTTAATTTCTACTAAAAAATGGTGAGTGCAGCAAGTTCAAACTTTCCTTGTTAATGTAATCTAAAAAGATGGCCAAGTTAGTAGATTTGCATCATTTGTAAAGTATTTTGTTGAGAAAACAAACATCTTCATTGCCAAACATTGTACTGTGTGAAATAAGCTCATTCGGATCTAGGAATCATTTGCTTTCCTACAAAGAAGTTTGAGTGCAGCAAGTTCAAACTTTCCTTGTTAATGTAATCTGAAAACTTTCACAACTGAGTAGATTGGCCTCAGTTCTAAAGTAGTTTGTTTACAAAACAAACATCTTCATTCTCGAACACTATACTATGTGAAATGAGGTAGTTCGGTTCTAGGAGTCACTTGCTTTGCTAAGAAGAAGGTTGAGTGCAGCAAGTTCAAACTTTCCTCGTTTGTGTAATCCTACAAGTTTTACAAGTTAGTGGATTCGCCTCTTTCTAAAGCAGTTTCATTAGAAAAGAAACATCTTCAGTACTGAATACTGTACTGTGTGAAATAAGGTAAATCGGTTCTAGGAATCAGTTTAATTTCTAAGAAGATGGTTGATTGCAGCAAGTTCAAACTTTCCTTGTTAATATAATCTAAAGAGACGGCCAAGTTCGAAGATTTACCTCATTTGTAAAGTACTTTGTTGAGGAAACAAACATCTTCATTGCCGAACATTGTACTGTGTAAAATAAGCTCATTCGGTTCTAGGAATCAGTTGCTTTCCTACAGAGAAAGTTGAGTGCAGCAAGTTCAAACTTTCCTTGTTAATGCAATCTAAAAAGATGGCCAAGTTAGAAGATTCGCCTCATTTGTAAAGTACTTTGTTGAGGAAACAAACATCTTCATTGCCGAACATTGTACTGTGTGAAATAAGCTCATTCGGTTCTAGGAATCAGTTGCTTTCCTACAAAGAAGGTTGAGTGCAGCCAGTTCAAACTTTCCTTTTTAATGTAATCTAAAAAGATGCACAACTTAGTAGATAGGCCTCATTTCTAAAGTAGTTTGTTTAGAAAACAAACATCTTCATTACCGAACACTGTACTATGTGAAATGAGCTAGTTCGTTTCTCGGAATCACTTGCTTTCCTACAAAGAAGGTTGAGTGCAGCAAGTTCAAACTTTCCTAGTTTATGTAATCTAACAAGATGTACAAGTTAGTGGATTCGCCTAATTTCTAAAGCAGTTTCTTTAGAAAAGAAACATCTTCAGTACCGAACACTGTACTGGGTGAAATAAGTGAATTCACTTCTAGGAATCAGTTTAATTTCTACGAAGATGGTTGAGTGCAGCAAGTTCAAACTTTCCTTGTTAATGTAATCTAAAAAGATGGCCAAGTTAGTAGATTCGCCTCATTGGTAAAGTAGTTTGTTGAGAAAATTAACATCTTTATTGCCGAACATTGTTCTGTGTGAAATAAGCTCATTCGTTTCTAGGAATCACTTGCTTTCCTACAAAGAAGGTTGAGTCCAGCAAGTTCAAACGTTCCTTGTTAATGTAATCTGAAAAGTTGCACAACTTAGTAGGTTGGCCTCATTTCTAAAGTAGTTTCTTTAGAAAAGAAACATCTTCAGTACCGAACACTGTAGTGTGTGAAATGAGTTAATTCGCTTCTAGGAATCAGTTTTGTTTCTACAGCAAATTCTAAGATGGTTGAGTGCAGCAAGTTCAAACTTTCCTAGTTTGTGTAATCTAACAAGATGTACAAGTTAGTGGATTCGCGTCATTTCTAAATTAGTTTCTTTAGAAAACAAGCATCTTCAGTACCGAACACTGTACTGTGTGAAATAAGTTAATTCGCTTCTAGGAATCAGTTTCCTTTCTACGAAGATGGTTGAGTTCAGCAAGTTCAAACTTTCCTTGTTAATGTAATCTAAAAAGATGTCCAAGTTAGTAGATTCGCCTCATTTTTAAAGTAGTTTCTTTAGAAAACAAACCTAAATTGCCAAACTTTGTACTGTGTGAAATGAGCTAATTCGGTTCTAGGAATCAGTTTACTTTCTACGAAGATGGTTGAGTTTAACACGTTCAAACTTTGCTTGTTAATGTGGTCTATAAAGATGGCCAAGTTAGTAGATTTGCCTCATTGGTAAAGTAGTTTGTTGAGAAAACAAACATCTTCATGGCCAAACATTGTACTGTGTGAAAAAAGCTAATTTAGTTCTAGAATTCAGTTGCTTTCCTACAAAGAAGGTTGAGTGCAGCCAGTTCAAACTTTCCTTGTTAATGTAATCTAAAAAGATGCACAACTTAGTAGATTGGCCTCATTTCTAAAGTAGTTTTTTTACAAAAAAAAATCTTCATTACCGAACACTATACTATGTGAAATGAGCTAGTTCGGTTCTAGGAATCACTTGCTTTCCTACGAAGAAGGTTGAGTGCAGCAAGTTCAAACTTTCCTCGTTTGTGTAATCTAACAAGCTGTACAAGTTAGTGGATTCGTTTCGTTTCTAAAGTGGTTTCTTTAGAAAACAAACATCTTCAGTACTGAGCACTGTACAGTGTGAAATAAGGTAATTCGGTTCTAGGAATCAGTTTCCTTTCTACGAAGATGGTTGAGTTTAGCAAGTTCAAACTTTCCTTGTTAATGTAATCTGAAAAGATCGCCAAGTTAGTAGATTCGCCTCATTTCTAAAGTAGTTTCTTGAGAAAACAAACCGAAATTGCCAAACTTTGTACTGTGTGAAATGAGCTAATTCGGTTTTAGGAATCAGTTTACTTTCTACGAAGATGGTTGACTTTAGCAAGTTCAAACTTTCCTTGTTAATGTGCTCTAAAAAGATGTCCAAGTTAGTAGATTTGCCTCATTGGTAAAGTAGTTTGTTGAGAAAACAAAAATCTTCATTGCCGAACATTGTACTGTGTGAACAAAGCTAATTTAGTTCTAGAATTCAGTTCCTTTCCTACAAAGAAGGTTGAGTGCAGGCAGTTCAAACTTTCCTTCTTAATGTAATCTAAAAAGGTGCACAACTTAGTAGATTGGCCTCATTTCTAAAGTAGTTTTTAGGAAAGAAACATCTTCAGTACCGAACACTGTACTGTGTGAAATAAGTTAATTCGCTTCTAGGAATCAGTTGCTTTCCTACAAAGAACGTTGAGTGCAGCAAGTTCAAACTTTCCTTGTTAATGTAATCTAAAAATATGTACAAGTTAGTAGATTCGCCTCATTTCTAAAGTAGTTTCTTTAGAAAACAAACCTAAATTGCCAAACTTTGTACTGTGTGAAATGAGCTAATGAGGTTCTAGGAATTAGTTTACTTTCTACGAAGATGGTTGAGTTTAGCAAGTTCAAACTTTCCTTGTTAATGTGCTCTAAAAAGATATCCAAGTTAGTAGATTTGCCTCATTGTTAAAGTTGTTTGTTGGAAAACAAACATCTTCATTGCCGAACATTGTACTGTGTGAACAAAGCTAATTTTGTTCTAGAATTCAGTTGCTTTCCTACAAAGGAGGTTGAGTGCAGCAAGTTCAAACTTTCCATGTCAATGTAATCTAAAAAGATGCACAACTTAGTAGATTGGCCTCATTTCTAAAGTAGTTTCTTTAGAAAAGAAACATCTTCAGTACCGAACGCTGTATTGGGTGAAATAAGTTAATTCGCTTCTGGGAATCAGTTTAATTTCTACGAAGAAGTTTGAGTGCAGCAAGTTCAAACTTTCCTTGTTAATGTAATCTAAAAGATGGCCAAGTTAGAAGATTCGCCTCATTTGTAAAGTACTTTGTTGAGAAAACAAACATCTTCATTGCCGAACATTGTACTCTGTGAAATAAGCTCATTCGGTTCTAGGAATGAGTTGCTTTCCTGCAAAGAAGGTTGAGTGCAGCAAGTTCAAACTTTCTTCGTTAATAAAATCTAAAAAGATGCAGAACTTAGTAGAATAGCCTCATTTCTATAGTAGTTTGTTTACAAAACAAACATCTTCATTACCGAACACTGTACTATGTGAAATAAGCTAGTTCCGTTCTAGGAATCACTTGCTTTCCTACGAAGAAGGTTGAGTGCAGCAAGTTCAAACTTTCTTAGTTTGTGTAATCTAACAAGATGTACAAGTTAGTGGATTTGCCTCATTTCTAAAGTAGTTTCTTTAGGAAAGACACATCTTCAGTACCGAACACTGTACTGTGTGAAATAAGTGAATTCGCTTCTAGGAATCAGTTTAATTTCTACGAAGAAGGTTACGGCAGCAAGTTCAAACTTTCCTTGTTAATGTAATCTCAAAAGATGGCCAAGTTACAAGATTCGCGTCATTTGTAAAGTACTTTGTTGAGGAAACAAACATCTTCATTGCCGAACATTGTACTGTGTGAAATAAGCTCATTCGGTTCTAGGAATCACTTGCTACAGCCAGTTCAAACTTTCCTTGTTAATGTAATCTAAAAAGATGGCCAAGTTAGTAGATTCGCCTCATTTGGAAAGTAGTTTGTTGAGAAAACAAACATCTTCATTGCCGATCATTGTACTGTGTGAAATAAGCTCATTCGGTTCTAGGAATCAGTTGCTTTCCTACAAAGAAGGTTGAGTGCAGCAAGTTCAAACTTTCCTTGTTAATGTAATCTGAATAGATGCACAACGTAGTAGATTGGCCTCATTTCGAAAGTAGTTTGTTTAGAAAACAAACATCTTCATTACCGAACACTGTACTATGTGAAATGTGCAAGTTTGATTCTAGGAATCACTTGCTTTCCTACGAAGAAGGTTGAGTGCAGTAAGTTCAAACATTCCTAGTTTGTGTAATCTAACAATATGTACAAGTTAGTGAATTCGCCTCATTTCTAAAGTAGTTTCTTTAGAAAAGAAACATCTTCAGTACCGAACACTGTACTGTGTGAAATAAGTGAATTCGCTTCTAGGAATCAGTTTAATTTCTACGAAGATGGTTGAGTGCAGCAAGTTCAAACTTTCCTTGTTAATGTAATCTAAAAAGATGGCCAAGTTAGTAGATTCACCTCATTTGTAAAGTAGTTTGTTGAGAAAATTAACATCTTTATTGGCGAACATTGTATTGTGTGAAATAAGCTCATTCGGTTCTAAGAATCACTTGCTTTACTACAAAGAAGGTTGAGTGCAGCAAGTTCAAACTTTCCTTGTTAATGTAATTTGAAATGTTGCACAACTTAGTAGATTGGCCTCATTTCTTAAGTAGTTTGTTTAGAAAAGAAACATCTTCATTACCGAACACTATACTATGTGAAATGAGCTAGTTCGGTTCTAGGAATCACTTGCTTTCCTACGAAGAAGGTTGAGTGCAGCAAGTTCAAACTTTCCTAGTTTGTGTAATCTAACAAGATGTACAAGGTAGTGGATTTGCCTCATTTCTAAAGTAGTTTCTTTAGGAAAGAAACATCTTCAGTACCGAACACTGTACTGTGTGAAATAAGTGAATTCGCTTCTAGGAATCAGTTTAATTTCTACGAAGAAGGTTGAGTGCACCAAGTTCAAACTTTCCTTGTTAATGTAATCTCAAAAGATGGCCAAAATAGAAGATTCACCTCATTTGTAAAGTACTTTGTTGAGGAAGCAAACATCTTCATTGCCGAACATTGTACTGTGTGAAATAAGCTCATTCGGTTCTAGGAATCACTTGCTTTCCTACAAAGAAGGTTGAGTGCAGCAAGTTCAAACTTTCCTTGTTAATGGAATCTAAAAAGATGCACAACTTAGTAGATTGGCCTCATTTCTAAAGTAGTTTGTTTAGAAAACAAACATCTTCATTACCGAACACTGTACTATGTGAAATAAGCCAGTTCCATTCTCGGAATCACTTGCTTTCCTACGAAGAAGGTTGAGTGCAGCAAGTTCATTCTTTCCTTGTTAATGGAATCTAAACAGATGGCCAAGTTTGTAGATTCGCCTCATTTGTAAAGTAGTTTGTTGAGAAAACAAACATCTTCATTGCCGAACATTGTACTTTTTGAAATAAGCTCATTCGGTTCTGGGAATCAGTTGCTTTCCTACAATGAAGGTTGAGTGCAGCAAGTTCAAACTTTCCTTGTTAATGTAATCTGAATAGATGCACAACTTAGTAGATTGGCCTCATTTCTAAAGTAGTTTCTTTAGAAAAGAAACATCTTCAGTACCGAACACTGTACTGTGTGAAATAAGTGAATTCGCTTCTAGGAATCAGTTTAATTTCTACTAAGTTGGTTGAGTGCAGCAAGTTCAAACTTTCCTTGATAATGTAATGTAAAAAGATGGCCAAGTTAGAAGATTCGCCTCATTTGTAAAGTGTCGCGCCCGCCCCGCCCGCAGGAAGAACGACGACAACAGGATTCTCTTCAAGCACACTTTATTGGGAGCTCCAAATTGAGAGAGAAAAGGACCCCGACCCTATGGAGCACCAAGCTTATATACTGGTGATGGCTCATGTGTCTGCTGCTGTCTGATTGGCTCAAGTCGCATCAGGTGATCTGATTGGCTCAATTCACCCAATCGGGATGGGCGAATGACCACAGCTCTGATTGGCTCAATTCTCAAGTCCTCTCAGCGGATCCTAATTCACCCAATCACGATTGGTGAGCAGCCATCTTAGGATAACATCATAAGCTCATGCGCAGACAATTAGGATACAAAAGCAATAAAGAAGCTGACATGGCAAAACCTGATGAAGCCAGCATGGCTTCCCACAGTTCCCCCTTTTTGTTTTTAGAACCTCAGGATACCCGATCAAGGACCAACCCTCATGATGGCCGGTCCGATCAAGGCTAGAGCCCAAGACCAAGAGCCTGCTTAAGCACCTTCCCGAGTGCAATGGGAAGAACCCCGTCGGGGTGCAAAGGCTGCTTATGCAGGGATGTAAGCCTTCCAAGGTGCAATGACAACAAGGTCACTTGGTGTGCAAAGGCCTTACAAAAGACAGGGAAAGAAGTAAGCCTTCCAAGGTGCAATGGCAACAAAGCCACTTGGTGTGCAAAGGCCTTACAAAAGACAGGGTGGAACTAACCAAATCGCAGGCCTGCCAGCCACACTTGTGGAGATGCTCCTTGATCCAAAGCCATGAGTGCTTGAACGATCCTTATGTTATCCTGCCTATGTTGTCGTCTGATTCGGCAAATAAGCCAGAGACAGAACACCATGCCACACAGAAGGGCTGCTCCGAACATAGCCACCCCCACCCATTCCTTAAAGAAAGAAAATGCAGAAGATAGCCAAGAGGTAAAATCTCCCAGGGAGACTGATTCCAGACGAGTTCCATTCAGTTGTACAATCTGGAACAATAACTTCCGAGATAGCTGCTCTCCTTCAAGCGTCCAATTACCTACCAAAAATTCAGCTAGCTTGCAACTCTGATTGAAAAAAGCAGTAAAATTAAATTGCAAGGGAGTGATACACAAATGCTGGTACTGGGAAACACAGCCAAGTTGTATTATTTTGTATAACTCTTCTACTTGATTTTGCACCAGATCTACTCTTTGATTAACTAGATGAATACCAGCAAGAAGATGCTTATTAATTGCTTCTTGTATTTCTAGTGCTGCAGAAGTCTTTTCCACTATGTTATTAACAACTTCCACAGTTTGAGCCTGAGACGTCATGGCAATAGCAGCAGTAGTTGCTGCTGCAGCTGAAATGACTATGGCGGAAATGATTGCTGCAGTAATGCCAAAATCTCTTTTATGACGAATGAGTCCTACTAAGGGAAAGTTATTTGGATCCGCCTCTACTGGAATAGGGACAAAAGTAGGTAATTTTACTATTAAGGCCAAATTTACACTGGCATTCCAGCATTCTGCAAGCCAGCACATAGTGTTTCTGCAATCTATCAAAGAGGTGTTGGTGCTAACATTCGCTGTTAGAAAAAGGAATGGGGCTTGCACACAAATTGAGGCTGGATCAAAGCTACTATTAGTCCATTGGTGATTTTTGGTTATATTATTAAGGTATGGCTTATCATACTTATTAATTCGAACTGCTGAGATATTCCATAATGCATGTTTAGCACCCAATAATCCTGCTAAAGCTGACACATCCGCCATTGCACCTACCTCATTGGAAAGAAGCCATTGATACCAGGGCCATCCAGCGCTATTACTAAGTGTATCATTTCCTTTATTCTTAAATTGGTAGCGCCTTAACGGGGGGGTCATTTGGAATCCCTGCAAAATCTGCCTCTGGATACGGTCTGGACTCTGACATGGAGTGAAAGTTGGGGGGAAGGTATAATCGGGCTCACACCAGGGGGCACTTATAATATTACTAGAATTTATCTTGAGATTTGGCTGTCTAGAAGGGACGGTCACTTCACTCTGTATTAATAATGTGGTAATGTTAATGTCCGTAACATTACCTCCCTTTCCTGATACATTCTGTTTTCCCTTAGCTATCTGGGTTAAAGCTGAGAGCAGGACACTCATGCCAACTGTAGACTTTTCAAGAGGGTCCTGCCAAGCACTAAGATTTTGTTTCTGTAATACTATACACAGGGGGGCCTGATTCTTATTTGTAACTTTTGTGGCACAATAATATTACTGTTAATTGTTGCTCCAAGAAACTTTTCTACTTCCCCTTCCTGGACCTTTTCACTAGCTATATGCAACCCATATCTTTCTAGATCGCCTTTTAGGGAAATAAATGCTTGCGCTAGGACCTCCTTTACAGAAGCAACCAGAAGGATATCATCCATATAGTGACAAATTCTTAATTTTGGAAATCTTTTCCTAGTGGGGACTATTGCTAAACTCACATAATTTTTGTAAGGTTACCTGATATTTCACCTTTGTTTGGCAATGCCCTCCATGCCTTAAGGGCGATATCATTTATTTGTCTATAAACTTCGTCTGAGGGTCTTGAAACACTGGGTAGGCACTCATGAGTTTACTCCAAGTGCCAGGTTTCAAAAAACTGTGCCCAGAAGAGGCATGAGCCCCATGATGCGCCATTTTGTGTATAGGCGCCATTTTGTGTATAGGCGCCATTTTGTGTATAGGCACCATTTTGTTTATAGGCGCCATTTTGTGTATAGGCGCCATTTTGTTTACACCGCTTGCTTGTAGAGACATAAAACGGCGGAGGAGCAATATGTTCCCGACCGTATTCGGCTGCTGCTTCCTCAATATCCTGTTCTTGCTCTGGGGTTAATTCTTCTCCCTCAGATTCACTAGAACTTTCTATGTACAAATTTACAAGTTCTGCCAAATCCGGATATAGCTTCGGATTTGAAATGGGCCCTTCCTCTTTTGTTTCACTTTTATTCTGTTCTGTCTGAAACCTAGGTTCTCTTTTAATTTTAACTTTCTTCTGTTTCCCCCTTTTATTTTCTTCAGACTCTGACATACTATCTTGATGATGTACTAATATGCGTTGGCCTTCCTTGATCACTTCTTCACAACGTTTGTCCTCCAAACATGATCGCACCAAGCGCCATAAGGGCTGTGTGCCTGCGCGCAACTTTCATATTCCTGCCTCGCAGTCAATGTCTCTGCCTAGCTTATCCCAGCAGGCCAAATTTAATCCCCCAGTCGGCTCAAACCAAGGCGCTATCACATCCACCTCTTCCAAGAACCCCTTAATAGTCTTATCTGATATCTTAAGTTTGCGTTGTTTTAATAATTCTTGTAGCGGCTCCAAAAAGGTGGAGTTATAGTGTCCCATTCTGCGACCTTACAACTTATATACGGTTGGCCTACGTTTGGGGCGATCAGCTGACTTATCTACATCGGACTTGCAGACCAATTACAAGCCAAAACTGAGCATACAGCACAAGGGGAAACTTACCGGTACCGCCGCTCCGTGTGTTGAGTTCTGAATCCTCCCTCGGAAGTACCCTTGGGGGTCCTCTCGATTGGCCGTTTGTTGAAATTTCCCGGGTTTCGGCACCAGTTGTCGCGCCCGTCCCGCCCGCAGGAAGAATGACGACAACAGGATTCTTCTCAAGCACACTTTATTGGGAGCTCCAAATTGAGAGAGAGAAGGACCACGACCCTATGGAGCGCCAAGCTTATATACTGGTGATGGCTCATGTGTCTGCTCCTGTCTGATTGGCTCAAGTCGCATCAGGCGATCTGATTGGCTCAATTCACCCAATTGGGATGGGCGAATGAACACAGCTCTGATTGGCTCAATTCTCAAGTCCTCTCAGCGGATCCTAATTCACCCAATCACGATTGGTGAGCAGCCATCTTAGGATAAGATCATAAGCTCATGCGCAGACAATTAGGATACAAAAGCAATAAACAAGCTGACATGGCAAATCCTGACGAAGCCAGCATGGCTTCCCACGGTAAAGTACTTTGTTGAGAAAACAAACATCTTCATTGCCCAACATTGTACTCTGTGAAATAAGCTCATTCGGTTCTAGAAATCAGTTGCTTTCCTACAAAGAAGGTTGAGTGCAGCAAGTTCAAACTTTCCTTGTTAATGTAATCTAAAAAGATGGCCAAGTTAGTAGATTCGCCTCATTTGTAAAGTAGTTTGTTGAGTAAACAAACCTCTTCATTGCCGAACATTGTACTGTGTGAAATAAGCTCATTCGGTTCTAGGAATCAGTTGCTTTCCTACAAAGAAGGTTGAGTGCAGCAAGTTGAAACTTTCCTTGTTAATGTAATCTGAATAGATGCACAACTTAGTAGATTGGCCTCATTTCTGAAGTAGTTTGTTTAGAAAACAAACATCTTCATTACCTAACACTGTACTATGTGAAATGTGCTAGTTCGATTCTAGGAATCACTTGCTTTCCTACAAAGAAGGTTGAGTGCAGCAAGTTCAAACTTTTCCTGGTTTGTGTAATCTAACAAGATGTACAAGATAGTGGATTCGCATCATTTCTAAAGTAGTTTCTTTAGAAAAGAAACATCTTCAGTACCGAACACTGTACTGTGTGAAATAAGTGAATTTGCTTCTAGGAATCAGTTTAATTTCTACGAAGATGGTTGAGTGCAGCAAGTTCAAACTTTCCTTGTTAATGTAATCTAAAAAGATGGCTAAGTTAGTAGAGTCGCCTCATTTGTAAAGTAGTTTGTTGAGAAAATTAACATCTTTATTGCCGAACATTGTACTGTGTGAAATAAGCTCATTCGGTTCTAGGAATCACTTGCTTTCCTACAAAGAAGGTTGAGTGCAGCAAGTTCAAACTTTCCTTGTTAATGTAATCTGAAAAGTTGCACAACTTAGTAGATTGGCCTCATTTCTAAAGTAGTTTCTTTAGAAAAGAAACATCTTCAATACCGAACACTGTACTGTTTGAAATGAGTTCATTCGCTTCTAGGAATCAGTTTAATTTCTACGAAGATGGTTGAGTGCAGCAAGTTCAAACTTAACTAGTTTGTGTAAGCTAACCAGATGTACAAGTTAATGCATTCGCCTCATTTCTAAAGTAATTTCTTTAGAAAAGAAACATCTTCAGTACTGAACACTGTACTGTGTGAAATAAGGTAAATCGGTTCTAGGAATCAGTTTAATTTCTAAGAAGAATGTTGAGTGCAGCAAATTCAAACTTCCCTAGTTAATGTAATCTAAAAAGATGCACAGGTTAGTAGATTGGACTCATTTCTAAAGTAGTTTGTTTACAAAACAAACATCTTCATTACCGAACACTATACTATGTGAAATGAGCTAGTTCGGTTCTAGAAATCACTTGCTTTCCTACGAAGAAGGATGAGTGCAGCAAGTTCAAACTTTCCTCATTTGTGTAATCGAAGAAGATGTAAAAGTTAGTGGATTCGTGTCGTTTCTAAAGTGGTTTCTTTAGAAAACAAACATCCTCAGTACTGAACACTGTACTGTGTGAAATAAGTTAATTCGGTTCTAGGAATCAGTTTCCTTTCTACGAAGATGGTTGTGTGCAGCAAGTTCAAACTTTCCTTGTTAATATAATCTAAAAAGATGGCCAAGTTAGCAGAGTCACCTCATTTGTAAAATAGTTTGTTGAGAAAATTAACATCTTTATAGCCGAACATTGTACTTTGTGAAATAAGCTCATTCGGTTCTAGGAATCACTTGCTTTCCTACAAAGAAGGGTGTGTGAAGCAATTTCAAACTTTCCTTGTTAATGTAATCTAAAAAGATGGCCAAGTTAGTAGATTCGCCTCATTTGTAAAGTAGTTTGTTGAGAAAACAAACATCTTCATTGCCGAACATTGTACTGTGTGAAATAAGCTCATTCGGTTCTAGTAATCAGTTGCTTTCCTACAAAGAAGGTTGAGTGCAGCAAGTTCAAACTTTCCTTGTTAATGTAATCTGAAATGATGCACAACTTAGTAGATTGGCCTCATTTCTAAAGTAGTTTGTTTAGAAAACAAACATCTTCATTACGGAACACTGGACAGTGTGAAATAAGTTAATTCGCTTCTAGGAATCACTTTAATTTCTACGAAGAAAGTTGAGTGCAGCAAGTTCAAGCTTTCCTTGTTAATGTAATCTAAAAAGATGGCCAAGATAGAAGATTCACCTCATTTGTAAAGTACTTTGTTGAGAAAACAAACATCTTCATTGCCGAACATTGTACTGTGTGAAATAAGCTCATTCGGTTCTAGGAATCAGTTGCTTTCCTACAAAGAAGGTTGAGTGCGGCAAGTTCAAACATTCCTTGTTAATGTAATCTGAGAAGATGCACAACTTAGTAGATTGGCCTCATTTCTAAAGTAGTTTCTTTAGAAAAGAAACATCTTCAGTACCGAACACTGTACTGTGAGAAATAAGTTAATTCGCTTCTAGGAATCAGTTTAATTTCTACGAAAAGGTTGAGAGCAGCAAGTTCACACTTTCCTTGTTAATGTAATCTAAAAAGATGGCCAAGTTAGAAGATTCGCCTTATTTGTAATGTACTTTGTTGAGGAAAGAAACATCTTCATTGCCAAACATTGGACTGTGTGAAATAAGCTTATTCGGTTCTAGGAATCAGTTGCTTTCCTACAAAGAATGTTGAGTGCAGCAAGTTTAAACTTTCCTTGTTAATGTAATCTAAAACGATGCACAACTTAGTAGATTGGCCTCATTTCAAAAGTAGTTTGTTTAAAAAAAAACATATTCATTACCGAACACTGTACTATGTGAAATAAGCTAGTTCCGTTCTAGGAATCACTTGCTTTCCTACGAAGAAGGTTGAGTGCAGCAAGTTCAAACTTTCCTAGTTTGTGTAATCTAACAAGATGTACAAGTTAGTGGATTCGCCTCATTTCTAAAGTAGTTTCTATAGAAAAGAAACATCTTCAGTACCGAACACTGTACTGTGTAAAATAAGTGAATTCGCTTCTAGGAATCAGTATAATTTCTACGAAGATGGTTGAGTGCAGCAAGTTCAAACGTTCTTTGGTAATGTAATCTAAAAAGATGGCCACGTTAGTAGATTCGCCTCAATTGTAAAGTAGTTTGTTGAGAAAACAAACATCTTCATTGCGAAACATTGTACTGTGTGAAATAAGCTCAGTCGGTTCTAGGAACCAGTTGCTTTCCTATAAAGAAAGTTGAGTGCAGCAAGTGCAAACTTTCCTTGTTAATGTATTCTAAAAAGATGCACAACTTAGTAGATTGGCCTCATTTCTAAAGTAGTTTGTTTACAATACAAACATCTTCATTACCGAACACTATACTATGTGAAATGAGCTAGTTCAGTTCTAGGAATCACTTGCTTTCCTACGAAGGATGGGAGCAGCAAGTTCAAACTTTCCTAGTTTGTGTAATGTAACCAGATGTACAAGTTAGTGGATTCGCGTCGTTTCTAAAGTGGTTTCTTTAGAAAACAAACATCTTCAGTACTGAACACTGTACTGTGTGAAATAAGTTAATTCTGTTCTAGTAATCAGTTTCCTTTCTACGAAGATGGTTGAGTGCAGCAAGTTCAAACTTTCCTTGTTAACGTAATCTAAAAAGATGGCCAAGTTAGCAGAGTCACATCATTTGTAAAATTGTTTGTTGAGAAAACAAACATCTTCATTGCCGAACATTGTACTGTGTGAATTAAGCTCATTCGGTTCTAGGAATCACTTGCTTTCCTACAAAGAAGGTTGAGTGCAGCACGTTCAAGCTTACCTTTTTAATGTAATCTAAAAAGATGCACAACTTAGTAGATTGGCCTCATTTCTAAAGTAGTTTCTTTAGAAAAGAAACATCTTCAGTACCGAACACTGTACTGTGTGTAATAAGTTAATTCGCTTCTAGTAATCAGTTTAATTTCTACGAAGAAGGTTGAGTCCAGCAAGTTCAAACTTTCCTTGTTAATGTAATCTAAAAAGATGGCCAAGTTAGAAGATTCGCCTCATTTGTAAAGTTTTTTGTTGAGGAAACAAACATCTTCATTGCCAAACATTGTACTGTATGAAATAAGCTCATTTGGTTCTACGAATCAGTTGCTATCGTAGAAAGAAGGTTGAGTTCAGCAAGTTCAAACTTTCCTTGTTAATGTAATCTAAAAAGATGGCCAAGTTAGCAGAGTCACCTCATTTGTACAGTAGTTTGTTGAGAAAATTAACATGTTTATTGCCGAACATTGTACTGTGTGAAATAAGCTCATTCATTTCTAGGAATCACTTGCTTTCCTACGAAGAAGGTTGAGTGCAGCAAGTTCAAACTTTCCTAGTTTGTGTAATCTAACAAGATGTACAAGTTAGTGGATTCGCCTCATTTCTAAAGTAGTTTCTATAGAAAAGAAACATCTTCAGTACCGAACACTGTACTGTGTGAAATAAGTGAATTCGCTTCTAGGAATCAGTATAATTTCTACGAAGATGGTTGAGTGCAGCAAGTTCAAACTTTCTTTGGTAATGTAATCTAAAAAGATGGCCACGTTAGTAGATTCGCCTCAATTGTAAAGTAGTTTGTTGAGAAAACAAACATCTTCATTGTGAAACATTGTACTGTGTGAAATAAGCTCATTCGGTTCTAGGAACCAGTTCCTTTCCTATAAAGAAAGTTGAGTGCAGCAAGTTCAAACTTTCCTTGTTAATGTATTCTAAAAAGATGCACAACTTAGTAGATTGGCCTCATTTCTAAAGTAGTTTGTTTACAATACAAACATCTTCATTACCGAACACTATACGATGTGAAATGAGCTAGTTCAGTTCTAGGAATCACTTGCTTTCCTACGAAGGATGGGTGCAGCAAGTTCAAACTTTCCTAGTTTGTGTAATGTAACCAGATGTACAAGTTAGTGGATTCGCGTCATTTCTAAAGTGGTTTCTTTAGAAAACAAACATCTTCAGTACTAAACACTGTACTGTGTGAAATAAGTTAATTCTGTTCTAGTAATCAGTTTCCTTTCTACGAAGATGGTTGAGTGCAGCAAGTTCAAACTTTCCTTGTAAACGTAATCTAAAAAGATGGCCAAGTTAGCAGAGTCACATCGTTTGTAAAATTGTTTGTTGAGAAAACAAACATCTTCATTGCCGAACATTGTACTGTGTGAATTAAGCTCATTCGGTTCTAGGAATCACTTGCTTTCCTACAAAGAAGGTTGAGTGCAGCACGTTCAAGCTTACCTTTTTAATGTAATCTAAAAAGATGCACAACTTAGTAGATTGGCCTCATTTCTAAAGTAGTTTCTTTAGAAAAGAAACATCTTCAGTACCGAACACTGTACTGTGTGTAATAAGTTAATTCGCTTCTAGTAATCAGTTTAATTTCTACGAAGAAGGTTGAGTCCAGCAAGTTCAAACTTTCCTTGATAATGTAATCTAAAAAGATGGCCAAGTTAGAAGATTCGCCTCATTTGTAAAGTTTTTTGTTGAGAAACAAACATCTTCATTGCCAAACATTGTACTGTGTGAAATAAGCTCATTTGGTTCTACGAATCAGTTGCTATTTCTAGAAAGAAAGTTCAGCAAGTTCAAACTTTCCTTGTTAATGTAATCTAAAAGATGGCCAATTAGCAGAGTCACCTCATTTGTACAGTAGTTTGTTGAGAAAATTAACATGTTTATTGCCGAACATTGTACTGTGTGAAATAAGCTCATTCATTTCTAGGAATCACTTGCTTTCCTACAAAGAAGGTTGAGTGCAGCAAGTTCAAACTTTCCTTGTTAATGTAATCTAACAAGATGCACAAAAGTGGATTGGCCTCATTTCTAAAGTAGTTTCTATAGAAAAGAAACATCTTCAGTACCGAACACTGTACTGTTTGAAATAAGTGAATTCGCTTCAGAATCAGTTTAATTTCTATTTGAGTGCAGCAAGTTCAAACTTTCTTTGTTAATGTAATCTAAAAAGATGCACCACAGTAGATTGGCCTCAATTGTAAAGTAGTTTGTTGAGAAAACAAACATCTTCATTACGAAACATTGTACTGTGTGAAATAAGCTCATTCGGTTCTAGGAACCAGTTCCTTTCCTATAAAGAAGGTTGAGTGCAGCAAGTTCAAACTTTCCTTGTTAATGTAATCTAAAAAGATGCACAACTTAGTAGATTGGCCTCATTTCTAAAGTAGTTTGTTTACAATACAAACATCTTCATTACAGCACTATACGATGTGAAATATGCTTAATTCAGTTCTAGGAATCACTTGCTTTCTACGAAGGATTGGTGCAGCAAGTTCAAACTTTCCTAGTTTGTTAATGTAACCAAAAAGATGTACAATTAGTGGATTCACGTCATTTCTAAAGTGGTTTCTTTAGAAAACAAACATCTTCAGTACTAAACACTGTACTGTGTGAAATAAGCTCATTCATTTCTAGGAATCACTTGCTTTCCTACAAAGAAGGTTGAGTGCAGCAAGTTCAAACTTTCCTTGTTAATGTAATCTTAAAAGATGCACAACTTAGTAGATTGGCCATATTTTGAAAGTAGTTTCTTTAGAAAAGAAACATCTTCAGTACCGTACACTGTACTGTTTGAAATGAGTTAATTCGCTTCTAGGAATCAGTTTAATTTCTACGAAGATGGTTGAGTGCAGCAAGTTCAAACTTTCCTTGTTAATGTAATCTGAAAAGATGCACAACTTAGTAGATTGGCCTCATTTCTAAAGTAGTTTGTTTAGAAAACAAACATCTTCATTACCGAACACTGTACTATGTGAAATGAGCTAGTTTGATTCTCGGAATCACTTGCTTTCCTACAAAGAAGGTTGAGTGCAGCAAGTTCAAACTTTTCTAGTTTATGTAATCTAACAAGATGTACAAGTTAGTGGATTCGCCTCATTTCTAAAGTAGTTTCTTTAGAAAAGAAACATCTTCAGTACTGAACACTGTACTGTGTGAAATATGTTAATTTGCTTCTAGGAATCAGTTTAATTTCTACGAAGATGGTTGAGTGCAGCAAGTTCAAACACTCCTTGTTAATGTAATCTAAAAAGATGGCCAAGTTAGTAGATTCGCCTCATTTGTAAAGTAGTTTGTTGAGAAAATTAACATCTTTATTACCGAACATTTTACTGTGTGAAATAAGCTCATTCGGTTCTAGGAATCACTTGCTTTCCTACAAAGAAGGTTGAGTGCAGCAAGTTGAAACTTTCCTTGTTAATGGAATCTAAAAAGATGCACAACTTAGTAGATTGGTCTCATTTCTAAAGTAGTTTCTTTAGAAAAGAAACATCTTCAGTACCAAACACTGTACTGTCTGAAATGAGTTAATTCGCTTCTAGGAATCAGTTTAATTTCTACGAAGATGGTTGAGTGCAGCAAGTTCAAACTTTCCTTGTTAAAGTAATCTGAAAAGTTGCACAACTTAGTAGATTGGCCTCATTTCTAAAGTAGTGTCTTAGAAAAGAAAGATCTTCAATAACGAACACTGTACTGTTTGAAATGAGTTAATTCGCTTCTAGGAATCAGTTTAATTTCTACGAAGATGATTGAGTGCAGCAAGTTCAAACTTTCCTAGTTTGTGTAATCTAACAAGATGTACAACGTAGTGGATTCGAGTCATTTCTAAATTAGTTTCTTTAAAACAACAAGCATCTTCAGTACCGAACACTGTACTGTGTGAAATAAGTTAATTCGGATCTAGGAATCAGTTTCCTTTCTACGAAGATGGTTGAGTTTAGCAAGTTCAAACTTTCCTTGTTAATGTAATCTAAAAAGATGTCCAAGTTAGTAGATTCGCCTCATTTCTAAAGTAGTTTCTTTAGAAAACAAACCTAAATTGCCAAACTTTGTACTGTGTGAAATGAGCTAATTCGGTTCTAGCAATCAGATTACTTTCTACGAAGATGGTTGAGTTTAGCACGTTAAAACTTTGCTTGTTAAAGTGCTCTAAAAAGATGTCCAAGTTAGTAGATTTGCCTCATTTGTAAAGTAGTTTGTTGAGAAAACAATCATCTTCATTGCCAAACATTGCACTGTGTGAAAAAAGCTGATTTAGTTCTAGAATTCAGTTGCTTTCCTACAAAGAAGGTTGAGTGCAGCCAGTTCAAACTTTCCTTGTTAATGTAATCTAAAAAGATGCACAACTTAGTAGTTTGGCCTCATTTCTAAAGTAGTTTGTTTACAAAACAAACATCTTCATTACCGAACACTATACTATGTGAAATGAGCTAGTTCGGTTCTTGGAATCACTTGCTTTCCTACGAAGAAGGTTGAGTGCAGCAAGTTCAAACTTTCCTCGTTTGTGTAATCTAACAAGCTGTACAAGTTAGTGGATTCGTGTCGTTTCTAAAGTGGTCTCTTTAGAAAACAAACATCTTCAGTACTGAGCACTGTACTGTGTGAAATAAGTTAATTCGGTTCTAGGAATCAGTTTCCTTTCTACGAAGATGGTTGAGTTTAGCAAGTTCAAACTTTCCTTGTTAATGTAATCTAAAAAGATGGCCAAGTTAGTACATTGGCCTCATTTCTGAAGTAGTTTCTTTAGAAAACAAACCTAAATTGAAAAACTTTGTACTGTGTGAAATGAGCTAATTCGGTTCTAGGAATCAGTTTACTTTCTACGAAGATGGTTGAGTTTAGCAAGTTCAAACTTTCCTTGTTAAAGTGCACTAAAAAGATGTCCAAGTTAGTAGATTTGCCTCATTGGTAAAGTAGTTTGTTGAGAAAACAAACATCTTTATTGCCAAACATTGTACTGTGTGATGAAAGCTAATTTAGTTCTAGAATTCAGTTGCTTTCCTACAAAGAAGGTTGAGTGCAGCCAGTTCAAACTTTCCTTGTTAATGTAATCTAAAAAGATGCACAACTTATTAGATTGGCCTCATTTCTAAAGTAGTTTCTTTAGAAAAGAAACATCTTCAGTACCGAACACTGTACTGTGTGAAATAAGTTAATTCGCTTCTAGGAATCAGTTTAATTTCTACGAAGAAGGTTGAGTGCAGCAAGTTCAAACTTTCCTTGTTAATGTAATCTAAAGAGATGGCCAAGTTAAAAGATTCGACTCATTTGTAAATTACGTCTTTGAGGAAACAAACATCTTCATTGCCGAACATTGTACTGTGTGAAATACACTCATTCGGTTCTAGGAATCAGTTGCTTTCCTACAAAGAAGGTTGAGTGCAGCAAGTTCAAACTTTCCTTGTTAATGTAGTCTAAAAAGATGCACAACTTAGTAGATTTGCCTCATTTCTAAAGTAGTTTCTTAAGAAAAAATACATCTTCATTACCGAACACTGTACTATGTGAAATAAGCTAGTTCCGTTCTAGGAATCACTTGCTTTCCTATGAAGAAGGTTGAGTGCAGCAAGTTCAAACTTTCCTTGTTAATGTAATCTGAAAACTTGCACAACTTAGTAGATTGGCCTCATTTCTAAAGTAGTTTCTTTAGAAAAGAAACATCTTCAGTACCAAATACTGTACTGTGTGAAATAAGTGAATTTGCTTCTAGGAATCAGTTTAATTTCTACGAAGATGGTTCAGTGCAGCAAGTTCAAACTTTCCTTGTTAATATAATCTAAAAAGATGGCCAAGTTAGTAGATTCGCCTCATTTGTAAAGTAGTTTGGTGTGAAAACAAACATCTTCATTGCCAAACATTGTACTGTGTGAAATAAGCTCATTTGGTTCTAGGAATCAGTTGCTTTGCTATAAAGAAGGTTGAGTGCAGCAAGTTCAAACTTTCCTTTTTAATGTAATCTGAAAAGATGCACAACTTAGTAGATTGGCCTCATTTCTAAAGTAGTTTGTTTACAAAACAAACTTCTTCATTACCGAACACAATACTATGTGAAATGAGCTACTTCCGTTCTAGGAATCACTTGCTTTCCTACAAAGAAGGTTGAGTGCAGCAAGTTCAAACTTTCCTTGTTAATGTAATCTGAAAACTTGCACAACTTAGTAGATTGGCCTCATTTCTAAAGTAGTTTCTTTAGAAAAGAAACATCTTCAGTACCAAATACTGTACTGTGTGAAATAAGTGAATTCGCTTCTAGGAATCAGTTTAATTTCTACGAAGATGGGTGAGTGCAGCAAGTTCAAACTTTCCTTGTTAATGAAATCTAAAAAGATGGCCAAGTTAGTAGATTCGCCTCATTTGTAAAGTAGTTTGTTGAGAAAACAAACATCTTCATTTCCAAATATTGTACTGTGTGAAATAAGCTCATTCGGTTCTAGGAATCAGTTGCTTTCCTACAAAGAAGGTTCAGTGCAGCAAGTTCACACTTTCCTTGTTAATGTAATCTGAAAAGATGCACAACTCTGTAGGTAGGCCTCATTTCTAAAGTAGTTTGTTTACAAAACAAACATCTTCATTACTGAACAGTATACTATGTGAAATGAGCTAGTTCGGTTCTAGGAATTACTTGCTTTCCTACGAAGAAGGTTGAGTGCAGAAAGTTCAAACTTTCCTAGTTTGTGTAATCTAACAAGATATACATGTTATTGCATTCGCCTCATTTCTAAAGTAGTTTCTTTAGAAAAGAAACATCTTCAGTACTGAGCACTGTACTGTGTGAAATAACGTAAATCGGTTCTAGGAATCAGTTTAATTTGTACGAAGATGGTTGAGTCCAGCAAGTTCAAACTTTCCTTGTTAATGTAATCTAAAAAGATGGGCAACTTAGGAGATTGGCCTCATTTCTAAAGTAGTTTGTTTACAAAACAAACATCTTCATTACCGATGACTATACTATGTAAAACGAGCTCGTTCGGTTCTAGGAATCACTTGCTTTCCTACGAAGAATGATGAGTGCAGCAAATTCAAACTTTCCTCGTTTGTGTAATCTTACAAGATGTACAAGTTAGTGGATTCGCTTCGTTTCTAAAGTGATTTCTTTAGAAAACAATCATCTTTAGTACTAAACACTGTACTGTGTGAAATAAGTTAATTCGGTTCTAGGAATCAGTTTCCTTTCTACGAAGATGGTTGAGTTCAGCAAGTTCAAACTTTCCTTGTTAATGTAATCTAAAAAGATGTCCAAGTTAGTAGATTCGCCTCATTTCTAAAGTAGTTTCTTGAGAAAACAAACCTAAATTGCCAAACTTTGTACTGTGTGAAATGAGCTAATTCGGTTCTAGGAATCAGTTTACTTTCTACGAAGATGGTTGAGTTTAGCACGTTAAAACTTTGCTTGTTAATGTGCTCTAAAAAGATGGCCAAGTTAGTAGATTTGCCTCATTGGTAAAGTAGTTTGTTGAGAAAACAACCATCTTCATTGCAAAACATTGTACTGGTGAAAAAAGCTAATTCGGTTCTAGAATTCAGTTGCTTTCCTACAAAGAAGGTTGAGAGCAGCCAGTTCAAACTTTCCTTGTTAATGTAATCTAAAAAGATGCACAACTTAGTAGATTGGCCTCATTTCTAAACTAGTTTCTTTAGAAAAGAAACATCTTCAGTACCGAACACTGTACAGTGTGAAATAAGTTAATTCGCTTCTAGGAATCAGTTTAATTTCTTCGAAGAAGGTTGAGTGCAGCAAGTTCAAACTTTCCTTGTTAATGTAATCTAAAAAGATGGCCAAATTAGAAGATTCGCCTCATTTGTAAAGTACTTTGTTGAGAAAACAAACATCTTCATTGCCGAACATTGTACTGTGTGAAATAATCTCATTCGGTTCTAGGAATCAGTTGCTTTCCTACAAAGAAGGTTGAGTGCAGCAAGTTCAAACTTTCCTTGTTAATGTAATCTAAAAAGATGTACAACTTAGTAGATTGGCCTCATTTCTAAAGTAGTTTGTTTAGAAAACAAACATCTTCATTACCGAACACTGTACTATGTGAAATAAGCTAGTTCCGTTCTAGGAATCACTTGCTTTCTTATGAAGAAGGTTGAGTGCAGCAAGTTCAAACTTTCCTAGTTTGTGTAATCTCACAAGAAGGACAAGTTAGTGGATTCGCCTCATTTCTAAAGTAGTTTCTTTAGAAAAGAAATATCTTCAGTACCGAACACTGTACTGTGTGAAATACGTGAATTCGCTTCTAGGAATCAGTTTAATTTCTACGAAGATGGTTGAGTGCAGCAAGTTCAAACTTTCCTTGTTAATGTAATGTAAAAAGATGGCTAAGTTAGTAGATTCGCCTCATTTGTAAAGTATTTTGTTTGAGAAAACAAACATCTTCATTGCCCAACATTGTACTGTGTGAAATAAGCTCATTCGGATCTAGGAATCATTTGCTTTCCTACAAAGAAGGTTGAGTGCAGCAAGTTCAAACTTTCCTTGTTAATGTAATCTGAAAAGTTGCACAACTTAGTAGATTGGCCTCATTTCTAAAGTAGTTTGTTTACAAAACAAACACCTTCATTACCAAACACTATACTATGTGAAATGAGGTAGTTCGGTTCTAGGAATCACTTGCTTTCCTACGAAGAAGGTTGAGTGCAGCAAGTTCAAACTTTCCTCGTTTGTGTAATCTAACAAGATTTACAAGTTAGTGGATTCGCATCGTTTCTAAAGTGGTTGCCTTATAAAACAAACATCTTCAGTAGTGAACAATGTACTGTGTGAAATAAGTTAATTCAGTTCTAGGAATCAGTTTGCTTTCTGAAGATGGTTGAGTGCAGCAAGTTCAAACATTCCTTGTTAATGTAATCTAAAAAGATGGCCAAGTTAGCAGAGTCACCTCATTTGTAAAGTAGTTTGTTGAGAAAACAAACATCTTCATTGCCGAACATTGTACTGTGTGAAATAAGCTCATTCGGTTCTAGGAATCACTTGCTTTCCTACAAAGAAGGTTGAGTGCAGCAAGTTCAAACTTTCCTTGTTAATGTAATCTAAAAAGATGCACAACTTAGTAGATTGGCCTCATTTCTAAAGTAGTTTCATTAGAAAAGAAACATCTTCAGTACCGAACACTGTACTGTGTGAAATAAGTTAATTCGCTTCTGGGAATCAGTTTAATTTCTACGAAGAAGGTTGAGTGCAGCAAGTTCAAACTTTCCTTGTTAGTGTAATCTAAAAAGATGGCCAAGTTAGAAGATTCGCCTCATTTGTAAAGTACTTTGTTGACAAAACAAACATCTTCATTGCCTTACATTGTACTGTGTGAAATAAGCTCATTCGGTTCTAGGAATCAGTTGCTTTCCTACAAAGAAGGTTGCGTGCAGAAAGTTCAAACTTTCCTTGTTAATGTAATCTAAAATGATGCACAACATAGTATATTGGCCTCATTTCTAAAATAGTTTGTTTACAAAACAAACATCTTCATTAAGAACACTGTACTATGTGAAATAAGCTAGTTCCGTTCTAGGAATCACGTGTTTTCCTACGAAGAAGGTCGAGTGCAGCAAGTTCAAACTTTCCTAGTTTGTGTAATCTAACCAGATGTACAAGTTAGTGGCTTCACCTCATTTCTACAGTAGTTTCTTTAGAAAAGAAACATCTTCAGTACCGAACACTGTACTGTGTGAAATAAGTGAATTCGCTTCTAGGAATCAGTGTAATTTCTACGAAGATGGGTGAGTGCAGCAAGTTCAAACTTTCCTTGTTAATGTAATCTAAAGAGATGGCCAAGTTAGTAGATTTGCCTCATTTGTAAAGTATTTTGTTGACAAAACAAACATCTTCATTGCCAAACATTGTACTGTGTGAAAGAAGCTCATTCGGATCTAGGAATCATTTGCTTTCCTACAAAGAAGGTTGAGTGCAGCAAGTTCAAACGTTCCTTGTTAATGTAATCTGAAAAGTTGCACAACTTAGTAGATTGTCCTCAGTTCTAAAGTAGTTTGTTTACAAAACAAACATCTTCATTCTCGAACACTATACTATGTGAAATGAGGTAGTTCGGTTCTAGGAATCACTTGCTTTCCTACGAAGAAGGTTGAGTGCAGCAAGTTCAAACTTTCCTAGTTTGTGTAATCTAACAAGATTTACAAGTTAGTGGATTCCCCTCATTTCTAAAGCAGTTTCATTAGAAAAGAAACATCTTCAGTACTGAACACTGTACTGTGTGAAATAAGGTAAATTGGTTCTAGGAATCAGTTTAATTTCTAAGAAGATGGTTGATTGCAGCAAGTTCAAACTTTCCTTGTGAATATAATCTAAAGAGATGGCCAAGTTAGAAGATTCGCCTCATTTGTAAAGTACTTTGTTGAGGAAACAAACATCTTCATTGCCGAACATTGTACTGTGTAAAATAATTTCATTCGGTTCTAGGAATCAGATGCTTTCCTACAGAGAAAGTTGAGTGCAGCAAGTTCAAACTTTCCTTGTTAATGCAATCTAAAAAGATGGCCAAGTTAAAAGATTCACCTCATTTGTAAAGTACTTTGTTGAGGAAACAAACATCTTCATTGCCGAACATTGTACTGTGTGAAATAAGCTCATTCGGTTCTAGGAATCAGTTGCTTTCCTACAAAGAAGGTTGAGTGCAGCCAGTTCAAACTTTCCTTGTTAATGTAGTCTAAAAAGATGCACAACTTAGTAGATAGGCCTCATTTCTAAAGTAGTTTGTTTAGAAAACAAGCATCTTCATTACCGAACACTGTACTATGTGAAATGAGCTAGTTCGTTTCTCGGAAACACTTGCTTTCCTACAAAGAAGGTTGAGTGCAGCAAGTTCAAACTTTCCTAGTTTATGTAATCTAACAAGATGTACAAGTTAGTGGATTCGCCTAATTTCTAAAGCAGGTTCTTTAGAAAAGAAACATCTTCAGTACCAAACACTGTACTGGGTGAAATAAGTGAATTCGCTTCTAGGAAACAGTTTAATTTCTACAAAGATGGTTGAGTGCAGCAAGTTCAAACTTTCCTTGTTAATGTAATCTAAAAAGATGGCCAAGGTAGTAGATTCGCCTCATTTGTAAAGTAGTTTGTTGACAAAATTAACATCTTTATTGCCAAACATTGTACTGTGTGAAATAAGCTCATTCGTTTCTAGGAATCACTTGCTTTCCTACAAAGAAGGTTGAGTGCAGCAAGTTCAAACTTTCCTTGTTAATGTAATCTGAAAAGTTGCACAACTTAGTAGATTGGCCTCATTTCTAAAGTAGTTTCTTTAGAAAAGAAACATCTTCTGTACCGAACACTGTAGTGTGTGAAATGAGTTAATTCGCTTCTAGGAATCAGTTTACTTTCTACGAAGATGGTTGAGTGCAGCAAGTTCAAACTTTCCTAGTTTGTGTAATCTAACAAGATGTACAAGTTAGTGGATTCGTGTCATTTCTAAATTAGTTTCTTTAGAAAACAAGCATCTTCAGTACCGAACACTGTACTGTGTGAAATAAGTTAATTCGCTTCTAGGAATCAGTTTCCTTTCTACGAAGATGGTTGAGTTCAGCAAGTTCAAACTTTCCTTGTTAATGTAATCTAAAAAGATGTCAAAGTTAGTAGAATTGCCTCATTTCTAAAGTAGTTTCTTTAGAAAACAAACCTAAATTGCCAAACTTTGTACTGTGTGAAATGAGCTAATTTGGTTCTAGGAATCAGTTCACTTTCTACGAAGATGGTTGAGTTTAGCACGTTCAAACTTTCCTTGTTAATGTGCTCTAAAAACATGGCCAAGTTAGTAGATTTGCATCATTGGTAAAGTAGTTTGTTGAGAAAACAAACATCTTCATTGCCAAACATTGTACTGTGTGAAAAAAACTAATTTAGTTCTAGAATTCATTTGCTTTCCTACAAAGAAGGTTGAGTGCAGCCAGTTCAAACTTTCCTTGTTAATGTAATCTAAAAAGATGCACAACGTAGTAGATTGGTCTCATTTCTAAAGTAGTTTTTTTTACAAAAAAACATCTTCATTACCGAACACTATACTATGCGAAATGAGCTAGTTCGGTTCTAGGAATCACTTGCTTTCCTACGAAGAAGGTTGAGTGCAGCAAGTTCAAACTTTCCTCGTTTGTGTAATCTAACAAGCTGTACAAGTTAGTGGATTCGTTTCGTTTCTAAACTGGTTTCTTTAGAAAACAAACATCTTCAGTACTGAGCACTGTACACTGTGAAATAAGGTAATTCGTTTCTAGGAATCAGTTTCCTTTCTACGAAGATGGTTGAGTTTAGCAAGTTCAAACTTTCCTTGTTAATGTAATCTGAAAAGATGGACAAATTAGTAGATTCCCCTCATTTCTAAAGTAGTTTCTTTAGAAAACAAACCTAAATTGACAAACTTTGTACTGTGTGAAATGAGCTAATTCGGTTCTAGCAATCAGTTTACATTCTCCGAAGATGGTTGAGTTTAGCAAGTTCAAACTTTCCTTTTTAATGTGCTCTAAAAAGATGCCCAAGTTAGTAGGTTTGCCTCATTGGTAAAGCAGTCTGTTGAGAAAACAAACATCTTCATTGTCGAACATTGTACTGTGTGAAGAAAGCTAATTTAGTTCTTGAATTCAGTTGCTTTCCTACAAAGAAGGTTGAGTGCAGCCAGTTCAAACTTTCCTTGTTAATGTAATCTAAAAAGATGCACAACTTAGTAGATTGGCCTCATTTCTAAAGTAGTTTCTTTAGAAAAGAAACATCTTCAGTACCGAACACTGTACTTTGTGAAATAAGTTAATTCGCATCTAGGAATCAGTTTAATTTCTACGAAGAAGGTTGAGTGCAGCAAGTTCAAACTTTCCTTGTTAATTCAAGGTAAAAAGATGGCCAAGTTAGAAGATTCGCCTCATTTGTAAAGTACTTTGTTGAGAAAACAAACATCTTCATTGCCGAACATTGTACTGTGTGACATAAGTTCATTCGGTTCTAGGAATCAGTTGCTTTCCTACAAAGAAGGTTGAGTGCAGCAAGTTCAAACTTTCCTTGTTAATGTAATCCAAAAAGATGCACAACTTAGTAGATTGGCCTCATTTCTAAAGTAGTTTGTTTAGAAAACAAACATCTTCAATGCCGAGCACTGGACTATGTGAAATAAGCTAGTTCCGTTCTAGGAATCACTTGCTTTCCTACAAAGAAGGTTGAGTGCAGCAAGTTCAAACTTTCTTAGTTTGTGTAATCTAACAAGATGTACAAGTTAGTGGATTCGCCTCATTTCTAAAGTAGTTTCTTTAGAACAGAAACATCTTCAGTACCGAACACTGTACTGTGTGAAATAAGTGAATTCACTTCTAGGAATCAGTTTAATTTCTCCGAAGATTGTTGAGTGCAGCAAGTTCAAACTTTCCTTGTTAATGAAATCTAAAAAGATGGCCAAGTCAGTAGATTCGACTCATTTGTAAAGTAGTTTGTTGAGAAAATAAAAATCTTCATTGCCAAATATTGTACTGTGTGAAATAAGCTCATTCAGTATTAGGAATCAGTTGCTTTCCTATAAAGAAGGTTGAGTACAGCAAGTTCAAACTTTCCTTGTTAATTTTATCTGATAAGATGGACAACTTAGTAGATTCACCTCATTTCTAAAGTAGTTTGTTTACAAAACAAACATCTTCATTACCGAACACTATACTATGTGAAATGAGCTAGTTTGGTTCTAGGAATTACTTGCTTTCCTACGAAGAAGGTTGAGTGCAGCAAGTTCAAACTTTCCTAGTTTGTGTAATCTAACAAGATATACAAGTTAGTGCATTCGCCTCATTTCTAAAGTAGTTTCTTTAGAAAAGAAACATCTTCAGTACTGAACACTGTACTGTGTGAAATAAGGTAAATCGGTTGTAGGAATCAGTTTAATTTGTACGAAGATGGTTGAGTGCAGCAAGTTCAAACTTTCCTTGTTAATGTAATCTAAAAAGATGCACAACTTAGTAGATTGGCCTCATTTCTAAAGTAGTTTGTTTACAAAACAAACATCTTCATTACCGATGACTATACTATGTGAAATGAGCTAGTTCGGTTCTAGGAATCACTTGCTTTCCTACGAAGAAGGATGAGTGCAGCAAATTCAAACTTTCCTCGTTTGTGTAATCTAACAAGATGTACAAGTTAGTGGATTCGAGTCGTTTCTAAAGTGGTTTCTTTAGAAAACAAACATCTTCAATCCTGAACACTGTACTGTGTGAAATAAGTTAATTCGGTTCTAGGAATCAGTTTCCTTTCTACGAAGATGGTTGAGTGCAGCAAGTTCAATCTTTCCTTGTTAATGTAATCTAAAAAGATGGCCAACTTAGAAGATTCGCATCCTTTGTAAAGTAGTTTGTTGAGGAAACAAACATCTTCATTGCCGAACATTGTACTGTGTAAAATAAGCTCATTTGGTTCTAGGAATCAGTAGCTTTCCTACAGAGAAAGTTGAGTGCAGCAAGTTCAAACTTTCCTTGTTAATGCAATCTAAAAAGATGGCCAAGTTAGAAGATTCGCCTCATTTGTAAAGTACTTTGTTGAGAAAACAAACATCTTCATTGCCGAACATTGTACTGTGTGAAATAAGCTCATTCGGTTCTAGGAATCACTTGCTTTCCTACAAAGAAGGTTGAGTGCAGCAAGTTCAAACTTTCCTTGTTAATGTAATCTGAAAAGATGCACAACTTAGTAGATTGGCCTCATTTCTAAAGTAGTTTGTTTAGAAAACAAAATCTTCATTACCCAATACTGTAGTTTGTGAAATGAGCTAGTTCGATTCTAGGAATCACATGCTTTCCTAAGAAGAATGTTGAGTGCAGCAAGTTCAAACTTTCCTAGTTTGTGTAATCTAACAAGATGTACAAGTTAGTGGATTCGCCTAATTTATAAAGCAGTTTCTTTAGAAAAGAAACATCTTCAGTACCGAACACTGTACTGTGTGAAATAAGTGAATTCACTTCTAGGAATCAGTGTAATTTCTACGAAGATGGTTGAGTGCAGCAAGTTCAAACTTTCCTTGTTAATGTAATCTAAAAAGATGGCCAAGTTAGTAGATTCACCTCATTGTTAAAGTAGTTTGTTGAGAAAATTAACATCTTTATTGCCGAACATTGTACTGTGTGAAATAAGCTCATTCGGTTCTAGGAATCACTTGCTTTCCTACAAAGAAGGTTGAGTGCAGGAAGTTCAAACTTTCTTGTTAATATAATCTGAATAGTTGCACAACTTAGTAGATTGGCGTCATTTCTACAGTAGTTTCTTCAGAAAAGAAACATCTTCAGTACCGAACACTGTAGTGTGTGAAATGAGTTAATTCGCTTCTTGGAATCAGTTTAATTTCTACGAAGATGGTTGAGTGCAGCAAGTTCAAACTTTCTTAGTTTGTGTAATCTAACAAGATGTACAAGTTAGTGGATTCGCGTCATTTCTAAATTAGTTTCTTTAGAAAACAAACATCTTCAGTACCGAACACTGTACTGTGTGAAATAAGTTAATTCGGTTCTAGGAATCAGTTTCCTTTCTACGAAGATGGTTGAGTTCAGCAACTTCAAACTTTCCTTGTTAATGTAATCTAAAAAGATGTTCAAGTTAGTAGATTCGCCTCATTTCTAAAGTAGTTTCTTGAGAAAACAAACCTAAATTGCCAAACTTTGTACTGTGTGAAATGAGCTAATTCGTTTCTAGGAATCAGTTTACTTTCTACGAAGATGGTTGAGTTTAGCACGTTCAAACTTTGTTTGTTAATGTGCTCCAAAAAGATGGCCAAGTTAGTAGATTTGCCTCATTGGTAAAGTAGTTTGTTGAGAAAACAAACATCTTCATTGCCAAATATTGTACTGTGTGAAAAAAGCTAATTTAGTTCTAGAATTCAGTTGCTTTCCTACAAAGAAGGTTGAGTGCAGCTAGTTCAAACTATCCTTGTTAATGTAATCTAAAAAGACGCACAAGTTAGTAGATTGGCCTCATTTCTAAAGTAGTTTGATTAGAAAACAAACATCTTCATTACCGAACACTGTACTACGTGAAATAAGCTAGTTCCGTTCTAGGATTCACTTGCTTTCCTACGAAGAAGGTTGAGTGCAGCAAGTTCAAACTTTCCTAGTTTGTGTAATCTAACAAGATGTACAAGTTACTGGATTCTCCTCATTTCTAACGTAGTTTCTTTAGAAAAGAAACATCTTCAGTACCGTTACTGTACTGTGTGAAATAAGTGAATTAAACTCTAGGAATCAGTTTAATTTCTCGAAGATGGTTGAAGCAAAACTTTCCTTGTTAATGTATTCGAAAAAGATGGCCAAATTAGTAGATTCGCCTCATTTGTAAAGTCGTTTGTTGAGAAAATTAACATCCTTATTGGCGAACATTGTACTGTGTGAAATAAGCTCATTCGGTTCTAGGAATCACTTGCTTTCCTACAAAGAACGTTGAGTGCAAGAAGTTCAAACTTTCCTTGTTAATGTAATCTGAAAAGTTGCACAACTTAGTAGATTGGCCTCATTTCTAAAGTAGTTTCTTTAGAAAAGAAACATCTTCAGTACTGAACACTGTACTGTGTGAAATAAGGTAAATCGGTTCTAGGAATCAGTTTAATATCCACGAAGATGGTTGAGTGCAGCAAGTTAAAACTTTCCTTGTTAATGTAATCTAAAAAGATGCACTACTTAGTAGATTGGCATCATTTCTAAAGTAGTTTTTTTACAAAACAAACATCTTCATTAACGAAGACTATACTAGGTGAAATGCGCTAGTTCAGTTCTAGGAATCACTTGCTTTCCTACGAAGAAGGATGAATGCAGCAAATTCAAACTTTCCTCGTTTGTGTAATCTAACAAGATGTACAAGTTAGTGGATTCACATTGTTTCTAAAGTGGTTTCTTTAGAAAACAAACATCTTCAGTACTGAACACTGTACTGTCTGAAATAAGTTAATTCGCTTCTAGGAATCAGTTTCCTTTCTACGAAGATGGTTGAGTTCAGCAAGTTCAAACTTTCCTTGTTAATGTAATATAAAGAGATGGCCACGTTAGCAGAGTCACCTTATTTGTAAAATAGTTTGTTGCGAAAATTAACATCTTTATAGCCGAACATTGTACTGTGTGAAATAAGCTCATTCGGTTTTAGGAATCACTTGCTTTCCTACAAAGAAAGTTGAGTGCAGCAAGTTCAAACTTTCCTGGTTAATGTAATCTAAAAAGATGCACAACTTAGTAGATTGGCCTCATTTCTAACGTAGTTTCTTTAGAAAAGAAACATCTTCAGTACCGAACACTGTACTGTGTAAAATAAGTGAATTCGCTTCTAGGAATCAGTTTAATTTCTACGAAGATGGTTGAGTGCAGCAAGTTCAAACTTTCCTTGTTAATGTATTCGAAAAAGATGGCCAAATTAGTAGATTCGCCTCATTTGTAAAGTCGTTTGTTGAGAAAATTAACATCCTTATTGGCGAACATTGTACTGTGTGAAATAAGCTCATTCGGTTCTAGGAATCACTTGCTTTCCTACAAAGAACGTTGAGTGCAAGAAGTTCAAACTTTCCTTGTTAATGTAATCTGAAAAGTTGCACAACTTAGTAGATTGGCCTCATTTCTAAAGTAGTTTCTTTAGAAAAGAAACATCTTCAGTACTGAACACTGTACTGTGTGAAATAAGGTAAATCGGTTCTAGGAATCAGTTTAATATCCACGAAGATGGTTGAGTGCAGCAAGTTAAAACTTTCCTTGTTAATGTAATCTAAAAAAGATGCACTACTTAGTAGATTGGCATCATTTCTAAAGTAGTTTTTACAAAACAAACATCTTCATTAACTAAACTATACTAGGTGAAATTGCGCTAGTTCAGTTCTAGGAATCACTTGCTTTCCTATAAAGAAGGATGAATGCAGCAAATTCAAACTTTCCTCGTTTGTGTAATCTAACAAGATGTACAAGTTAGTGGATTCACATTGTTTCTAAAGTGGTTTCTTTAGAAAACAAACATCTTCAGTACTGAACACTGTACTGTCTGAAATAAGTTAATTAATATTCTTCTAGGAATCAGTTTCCTTTCTACGAAGATGGTTGAGTTCAGCAAGTTCAAACTTTCCTTGTTAATGTAATATAAAAGAGATGGCCACGTTAGCAGAGTCATTTGTAAAATAGTTTGTTGCGAAAATTAACATCTTTATAGCCGAACATTGTACTGTGTGAAATAAGCTCATTCGGTTTTAGGAATCAGTTGCTTTCCTACAAAGAAAGTTGAGTGCAGCAAGTTCAAACTTTCCTGGTTAATGTAATCTAAAAAGATGCACAACTTAGTAGATTGGCCTCATTTCTAACGTAGTTTCTTTAGAAAAGAAACATCTTCAGTACCGAACACTGTACTGTGTAAAATAAGTGAATTCGCTTCTAGGAATCAGTTTAATTTCTACGAAGACGGTTGAGTGTAGCAAGTTCAAACTTTCCTTGTTTATGTAATCTAAAAAGATGGCCAAATTAGTAGATTCGCCTCATTTGTAAAGTAGTTTGTTGAGGAAATTAACATCTTTATTGCCGAACATTGTACTGTGTGAAAGAAGCTCATTCGGTTCTAGGAATCATTTGCTTTTCTATAAAGAAGGTTGAGTGCAGCAAGTTCAAACTTTCCTTGTTAATGTAATCTAAAAAGATGTCCAAGTTAGTGGATTCACCTCATTTCTAAAGCAGTTTCTTTAGAAAACAAACATCTTCATTACCAAACTTTGTACTGTGTGAAATGAGCTAATTCGGTTTTAGGAATCAGTTTAAAAGATGGTTGATTTTAGCAAGTTCAAACTTTCCTTGTTAATGTGCCCTAAAAATGTCCAAGTTAGTAGATTTGCCTCATTTCTAAAGTAGTTTGTTGAGAAAAAAAAATCTTCATTGCAACATTGTACTGTGTGAAATAAAGCTAATTTAGTTCTAGAATTCAGTTGCTTTCCTATAAAGACGGTTGAGTGCAGGCAGTTCAAACTTTCCTTCTTAATGTAAACTAAAAAGGTGCACAATTTAGTAGATTGGCCTCATTTCTAAAGTAGTTTTCAGAAAAGAAACATCTTCAGTACCAAACACTGTACTGTGTGAAATAAGTGAATTCGCTTCTAGGAATCAGTTGCTTTCCTACAAAGAACGTTGAGTGCAGCAAGTTCAAACTTTCCTTGTTAATGTAATCTAAAAAGATGTACAAGTTAGTATATTCGCCTCATTTCTAAAGTAGTTTCTTTAGAAAACAAATCTAAATTGCCAAACTTTGTACTGTGTGAAATGAGCTAATGCGGTTCTAGGAATCAGTTTACTTTCTACGAAGATGGTTGAGTTTAGCAAGTTCAAACTTTCCTTGTTAATGTGCTCTAAAAAGATATCCAAGTTAGTAGATTTGCCTCATTGGTAAAGTTGTTTGTTGGGAAAACAAACATCTTCATTGCCGAACATTGTACTGTGTGAACAAAGCTAAATAAGTTCTAGAATTCAGTTGCTTTCCTACAAAGGAGGTGGAGTGCAGCAAGTTCAAACTTTCCTTGTTAATGTAATCTAAAAAGATGCACAACTTAGTAGATTGGCCTCATTTCTAAAGTAGTTTCTTTAGAAAAGAAACATCTTCAGTACCGAATGCTGTATTGTGTGAAATAAGTTAATTCGCTTCTAGGAATCAGTTTAATTTCTACGAAGAAGTTTGAGTGCAGCAAGTTCAAACTTTCCTTGTTAATGTAATCTTAAAAGATGGCCAAGTTAGAAGATTCGCCTCATTTGTAAAGTACTTTGTTGAGAAAACAAACATCTTCATTGCCGAACATTGTACTCTGTGAAATAAGCTCATTCGGTTCTAGGAATGAGTTGCTTTCCTGCAAAGAAGGTTGAGTGCAGCAAGTTCAAACTTTCTTCGTTAATAAAATCTAAAAAGATGCAGAACTTAGTAGAATAGCCTCATTTCTATAGTAGTTTGTTTACAAAACAAACATCTTCATTACCGAACACTGTACTATGTGAAATAAGCTAGTTCCGTTCTAGGAATCACTTGCTTTCCTACGAAGAAGGTTGAGTGCAGCAAGTTCAAACTTTCTTAGTTTGTGTAATCTAAAAAGATGTACAAGTTAGTGGATTTGCCTCATTTCTAAAGTAGTTTCTTTAGAAAAGAAACATCTTCAGTACCGAACACTGTACTGTGTGAAATAAGTGAATTCGCTTCTAGGAATCAGTTTAATTTCTACGAAGAAGGTTGAGTGCAGCAAGTTCAAACTTTCCTTGTTAATGTAATCTCAAAAGATGGCCAAGTTACAAGATTCGCCTCATTTGTAAAGTACTTTGTTGAGGAAACAAACATCTTCATTGTCGAACATTGTACTGTCTGAAATAAGCTCATTCGGTTCTAGGAATCAGTTGCTTTCCTTCAAAGAAAGGTTGAGTGCAGCCAGTTCAAACTTTCCTTGTTAATGTAATCTAAAAAGATGGCCAAGTTAGTAGATTCGCCTCATTTTTAAAGTAGTTTGTGGAGAAAACAAACATCTTCATTGCCGATCATTGTACTGTGTGAAATAAGCTCATTCGGTTCTAGGAATCAGTTGCTTTCCTACAAAGAAGGTTGAGTGCAGCAAGTTCAAACTTTCCTTGTTAATGTAATCTGAATAGATGCACAACGTAGTAGATTGGCCTCATTTCGATAGTAGTTTGTTTAGAAAACAAACATCTTCATTCCCGAACACTGTACTATGTGAAATGTGCAAGTTTGATTCTAGGAATCACTTGCTTTCCTACGAAGAAGGTTGAGTGCAGCAAGTTCAAACTTTCCTAGTTTGTGTAATCTAACAAGATGTACAAGTTAGTGGATTCGCCTCATTTCTAAAGTAGTTTCTTTAGAAAAGAAACATCTTCAGTACCGAACACTGTACTGTGTGAAATAAGTGAATTCGCTTCTAGGAATCAGTTTAATTTCTACGAAGATGGTTGAGTGCAGCAAGTTCAAACTTTCCTTGTTAACGTAATCTAAAAAGATGGCCAAGTTAGTAGATTCGCCTCATTTGTAAAGTAGTTTGTTGAGAAAATTAACATCTTTATTGGCGAACATTGTACTGTGTGAAATAAGCTCATTCGGTTCTAGGAATCACTTGCTTTACTACAAAGAAGGTTGAGTGCAGCAAGTTCAAACTTTCCTTGTTAATGTAATCTGAAAAGTTGCACAACTTAGTAGATTGGCCTCATTTCTAAAGTAGTTTGTTTACAAAACAAACATCTTCATTACCGAACACTATACTATGTGAAATGAGCTTGTTCAGTTCTAGGAATCACTTGCTTTCCTACGAAGAAGGTTGAGTGCAGCAAGTTCAAACTTTCCTCGTTTGTGTAATCTAACAAGATGTACAAGTTAGTGGATTTGCCTCATTTCTAAAGTAGTTTCTTTAGGAAAGAAACATCTTCAGTACCGAACACTGTACTGTGTGAAATAAGTGAATTCGCTTCTAGGAATCAGTTTATTTTCTACGAAGAAGGTTGAGTGCAGCAAGTTCAAACTTTCCTTGTTAATGTAATCTCAAAATATGGCCAAAATAGAAGATTCACCTCATTTGTAAAGTACTTTGTTGAGGAAACAAACATCTTCATTGCCGAACATTGTACTGTGTGAACTAAGCTCATCCGGTTCTAGGAATCACTTGCTTTCCTACAAAGAAGGTTGAGTGCAGCAAGTTCATTCTTTCCTTGTTAATGGAATCTAAACAGATGGCCAAGTTAGTAGATTCGCCTCATTTGTAAAGTAGTTTGTTGAGAAAATAAACATCTTCATTGCCGAACATTGTACTTTGTGAAATAAGCTCATTCGGTTCTGGGAATCAGTTGCTTTCCTACAAAGAAGGTTGAGTGCAGCAAGTTCAAACTTTCCTTGTTAATGTAATCTGAATAGATGCACAACTTAGTAGATTGGCCTCATTTCTAAAGTAGTTTCTTTAGAAAAGAAACATCTTCAGTACCGAACACTGTACTGTGTGAAATAAGTTAATTCGCTTCTAGGAATCAGTTTAATTTCTACGAAGAAGTTTGAGTGCAGCAAGTTCAAACTTTCTTTGTTAATGTAATCTAAAAAGATGGCCAAGTTAGAAGATTCGCCTCATTTGTAGTGTCGCGCCCGCCCCGCCCGCAGGAAGAACGACGACAACAGGATTCTTCTCAAGCACACTTTATTGGGAGCTCCAAATTGAGAGAGAGAAGGACCCCGACCCTATGGAGCGCCAAGCTTATATACTGGTGATGGCTCATGTGTCTGCTGCTGTCTGATTGGCTCAAGTCGCATCAGGTGATCTGATTGGCTCAATTCACCCAATCGGGATGGGCGAATGACCACAGCTCTGATTGGCTCAATCCTCAAATCTTCTCAGCGGATCCTAATTCACCCAATTAGGATTGGTGAGCAGCCATCTTAGGATAACATCATAAGCTCATGCGCAGACAATTAGGATACAAAAGCAATAAACAAGCTGACATGGCAAAACCTGATGAAGCCAGCATGGCTTCCCACAGTTCCCCCTTTTTGTTTTTAGAACCTCAGGATCCTCGATCAAGGACCAACCCTCATGATGGCCGGTCCGATCAAGGCTAGAGCCCAAGACCAAGAGCCTGCTTAAGCACCTTCCCGAGTGCAATGGGAAGAACCCCGTCGGGTGCAAAGGCTGCTTATGCAGGGATGTAAGCCTTCAAGGTGCAATGACAACAAGGTCACTTGGTGTGCAAAGGCCTTACAAAAGACAGGGAAAAGAAGTAAGCCTTCCAAGGTGCAATGGCAACAAAGCCACTTGGTGTGCAAAGGCCTTACAAAAGACAGGGTGGAACTAACCAAATCGCAGGCCTGCCAGCCACACTTGTGGAGATGCTCCTTGATCCAAAGCCATGAGTGCTTGAACGATCCTTATGTTATCCTGCCTATGTTGTCGTCTGATTCGGCAAATAAGCCAGAGACCGAACACCATGCCACACAGAAGGGCTGCTCCGAACATAGCCACCCCCACCCATTCCTTAAAGAAAGAAAATGCAGAAGATAGCCAAGAGGTAAAATCTCCCAGGGAGACTGATTCCAGACGAGTTCCATTCAGTTGTACAATCTGGAACAATAACTTCTGAGATAGCTGCTCTCCTTCAAGCGTCCAATTACCTGCCAAAAATTCAGCTAGCTTGCGACTCTGATTGAAAAAAGCAGTAAAATTAAATTGCAAGGGAGTGATACACAAATGCTGGTACTGGGAAACACAGCCAAGTTGTATTATTTTGTATAACTCTTCTACTTGATTTTGCACCAGATCTACTCTTTGATTAACTAGATGAATGCCAGCAAGAAGATGCTTATTAATTGCTTCTTGTATTTCTAGTGCTGCAGTAGTCTTTTCCACTATGTTATTAACAACTTCCACAGTTTGAGCCTGAGACGTCATGGCAATAACAGCAGTAGTTGCTGCTGCAGCTGAAATGACTATGGCGGAAATGATTGCTGCAGTAATGCCAAAATCTCTTTTATGACGAATGAGTCCTACTAAGGGAAAGTTATTTGGATCCGCCTCTACTGGAATAGGGACAAAAGTAGGTAATTTTACTATTAAGGCCAAATTTACACTGGCATTCCAGCATTCTGCAAGCCAGCACATAGTGTTTCTGCAATCTATCAAAGAGGTGTTGGTGCTAACATTCGCTGTTAGAAAAAGGAATGGGGCTTGCACACAAATTGAGGCTGGATCAAAGCTACTATTAGTCCATTGGTGATTTTTGGTTATATTATTAAGGTATGGCTTATCATACTTATTAATTCGAACTGCTGAGATATTCCATAATGCATGTTTAGCACCCAATAATCCTGCTAAAGCTGACACATCCGCCATTGCACCTACCTCATTGGAAAGAAGCCATTGATACCAGGGCCATCCAGCGCTATTACTAAGTGTATCATTTCCTTTATTCTTAAATTGGTAGCGCCTTAACAGGGGGGTCATTTGGAATCCCTGCAAAATCTGCCTCTGGATACGGTCTGGACTCTGACATGGAGTGAAAGTTGGGGGGAAGGTATAATCGGGCTCACACCAGGGGGCACTTATAATATTACTAGCATTTATCTTGAGATTTGGCTGTCTAGAAGGGATGGTCACTTCACTCTGTATTAATAACGTGGTAATGTTAATGTCCGTAACATTACCTCCCTTTCCTGATACATTCTGTTTTCCCTTAGCTATCTGGGTTAAAGCTGAGAGCAGGACACTCATGCCAACTTTAGACTTTTCAAGAGGGTCCTGCCAAGCACTAAGATTTTGTTTCTGTAATACTATACACGGGGGGGCCTGATTCTTATTTGTAACTTTTGTGGCACAATAATATTACTGCTAATTGTTGCTCCAAGAAACTTTCCTACTTCCCCTTCCTGGACCTTTTCACTAGCTATATGCAACCCATATCTTTCTAGATCTCCTTTTAGGGAAATAAATGCTTGCGCTAGGACCTCCTTTACAGAAGCAACCAGAAGGATATCATCCATATAGTGACAAATTCTTAATTTTGGAAATCTTTTCCTAGTGGGGACTATTGCTAAACTCACATAATTTTTGTAAGGTTACCTGATATTTCACCTTTGTTTGGCAACGCCCTCCATGCCTTAAGGGCGATATCATTTATTTGTCTATAAACTTTGTCTGAGGGTCTTGAAACACTGGGTAGGCACTCATGAGTTTACTCCAAGTGCCAGGTTTCAAAAAACTGTGCCCAGAAGAGGCATGAGCCCCGGGCAGAAATGCGCCATTTTGTGTATAGGCGCCATTTTGTGTATAGGCGCCATTTTGTGTATAGGCGCCATTTTGTTTATAGGCGCCATTTTGTGTATAGGCGCCATTTTGTTTACACCGCTTGCTTGTAGAGACATAAAATGGCGGAGGAGCAATATGTTCCCGACCGTATTCGGCTGCTGCTTCCTCAATATCCTGTTCTTGCTCTGAGGTTAATTCTTCTCCCTCAGATTCACTAGAACTTTCTATGTACAAATTTACAAGTTCTGCCAAATCCGGATATAGCTTCGGATTTGAAATGGGCCCTTCCTCTTTTGTTTCACTTTTATTCTGTTCTGTCTGAAACCTAGGTTCTCTTTTAATTTTAACTTTCTTCTGTTTCCCCCTTTTATTTTCTTCAGACTCTGACATACTATCTTGATGATGTGCTAATATGCGTTGGCCTTCCTTGATCACTTCTTCACAACGTTTGTCCTCCAAACATGATCGCACCAAGCGCCATAAGGGCTGTGTGCCTGCGCGCAACTTTCGTATTCCTGCCTCGCAGTCAATGTCTCTGCCTAGCTTATTCCAGCAGGCCAAATTTAATCCCCCAGTCGGCTCAAACCAAGGCGCTATCACATCCACCTCTTCCAAGAACCCCTTAATAGTCTTATCTGATATCTTAAGTTTGCGTTGTTTTAATAATTCTTGTAGCAGCTCCAAAAAGGTGGAGTGATAGTGTCCCATTCTGCACCCTTACAACTTATATATGGTTGGCCTACGTTTGGGGCGATCAGCTGACTTATCTACATCGGACTTGCAGATCAATTACAAGCCAAAACTTAGCATACAGCACAAGGGGAAACTTACCGGTACCGCCGCTCCGTGTGTTGAGTTCTGAATCCTCCCTCGGAAGTACCCTTGGGGGTCCTCTCGATTGGCCGTTTGTTGAAATTTCCCGGGTTTCGGCACCACTTGTCGCGCCCGTCCCGCCCGCAGGAAGAACGACGACAACAGGATTCTTCTCAAGCACACTTTATTGGGAGCTCCAAATTGAGAGAGAGAAGGACCCCGACCCTATGGAGCGCCAAGCTTACATACTGGTGATGGCTCCTGTGTCTGCTCCTGTCTGATTGGCTCAAGTCGCATCAGGCGATCTGATTGGCTCAATTCACCCAATCGGGATGGGCAAATGACCACAGCTCTGATTGGCTCAATTCTCAAGTCCTCTCAGCGGATCCTAATTCACCCAATCAGGATTGGTGAGCAGCCATCTTAGGATAACATCATAAGCTCATGCGCAGACAATTAGGATACAAAAGCAATAAACAAGCTGACATGGCAAAACCTGATGAAGCCAGCATGGCTTCCCACAGTAAAGTACTTTGTTGAGAAAACAAACATCTTCATTGCCCAACATTGTACTCTGTGAAATAAGCTCATTCGGTTCTAGGAATCAGTTGCTTTCCTACAAAGAAGGTTGAGTGCAGCATGTTCAAACTTTCCTTGTTAATGTAATATAAAAAGATGGCCAACTTAGTAGATTGGCCTCATTTCTAAAGTAGTTTGTTTAGAAAACAAACATCTTCATTACCGAACACTGTACTATGTGAAATAAGCTAGTTCCGTTCTAGGAATCACTTGCTTTCCTACGAAGAAGGTTGAGTGCAACAAGTTCAAACTTTCCTAGTTTGTGTAATCTAACAAGATGTACAAGATAGTGGATTCGCCTCATTTCTAAAGTAGTTTCTTAAGAAAAGAAACATCTTCAGTACCAAACACTGTACTGTGTGAAATAAGTGAATTCGCTTCTAGGAATCAGATTAATTTCTACGAAGATGGTTGAGTGCAGCAAGTTGAAACTTTCCTTGTTAATGTAATCGAAAAAGATGGCCAAATTAGTAGATTCGCCTCATTTGTAAAGTAGTTTGTTGAGAAAATTAACATCTTTATTGCCAAACATTGTACAGTGTGAAATAAGCTCATTTGGTTCTAGGAATCACTTGCTTTCCTACAAAGAAGGTTGAGTGCAGCAAGTTCAAACTTTCCTTGTTAATGTAATCTGAAAAGATGCACAACTTAGTAGATTGGCCTCATTTCTAAAGTAGTTTCTTTAGAAAAGAAACATCTTCAGTACTGAACACTGTACTGTGTGAAATAAGGTAAATCGGTTCTAGGAATCAGTTTAATTTCTACGAAGATGGTGGAGTGCATCAAGTTCAAACTTTCCTTCTTAATGTAATCTAAAAAGATGCACAACTTAGTAGATTGGCCTCATTTCTAAAGTAGTTTGTTTACAAAACAAACATCTTCATTACCGAAGACTATACTATGTGAAATGAGCTAGTTCCGTTCTAGGAATCACTTGCTTTCCTACGAAGAAGGATGAGTGCAGTAAATTCAAACTTTCCTCGTTTGTTTAATCTAACAAGATGTACAAGTTAGTGGATTCGCATCATTTCCAAAGTGGTTTCTTTAGAAAACAAACATCTTCAGTACTGAACACTGTACTGTGTGAAATAAGTTAATTCGGTTCTAGGACTCAGTTTCCTTTCTACGAAGATGGTTGAGTGCAGCAAGTTCAAACTTTCCTTGTTAATGTAATCTAAAAAGATGGCCACGTTAGCAGAGTCACCTCATTTGTAAAATAGTTTGGTGCGAAAATTAACATCTTTATAGCTGAACATTGTACTGTGTGAAATAAGCTCATTTGGTTCTAGGAATCACTTGCTTTCCTACAAAGAAAGTTGAGTGCAGCACGTTCAAACTTTCCTGGTTAATGTAATCTAAAAAGATGCACAACTTAGTAGATTGGCCTCATTTCTAAAGTAGTTTCTTTAGAAAGGAAACATCTTCAGTACCGAACACTGTACTGTGTAAAATAAGTGAATTCGCTTCTAGGAATCAGTTTAATTTCTACGAAAATGGTTGAGTGTAGCAAGTTCAAACTTTCCTTATTTATGTATTCTAAAAAGATGGCCAAGTTAGTAGATTCGCATCATTTGTAAAGTAGTTTGTTGAGAAAATTAACATCTTTATTGCCGAACATTGTACTGTGTGAAATAAGCTCATTCGGTTCTAGGAATCATTTGCTTTCCTACAAAGAAGGTTGAGTGCAGCAAGTTCAAACTTTCCATGTTAATGTAATCAAAAAAGATGTACAAGTTAGTAGATTCGCCTCATTTCTAAAGTAGTTTCTTTAGAAAACAAACCTAAATTGCCAAACTTTGTACTGTGTGAAATGAGCTAATTCGGTTCTAGGAATCAGTTTACTTTCTACGAAGATGGTTGATTTTAGCAAGTTCAAACTTTCCTTGTTAATGTGCTCTAAAAAGATGTCCAAGTTAGTAGATTTGTCTCATTGGTAAAGTAGTTTGTTGAGAAAACAAACATCTTCATTGCCGAACATTGTACTGTGTGAACAAAGCTAATTTAGTTCTAGAATTCAGTTGCTTTCCTACAAAGAAGGTTGAGTGCAGCCAGTTCAAACTTTCCTTCTTAATGTAATCTAAAAAGATGCACAACTTAGTAGATTGGCCTCATTTCTAAAGAAGTTTCTTTAGAAAAGGAACATCTTCAGAACCGAACGCTGTATTGTGTGAAATTAGTGAATTCGCTTCTAGGAATCAGTTTAATTTCTACAAAGAAGATTGAGTGCAGCAAGTTCAAACTTTCCTTGTTAATGTAATCTAAAAAGATGGCCAAGTTATAAGATTCGCCTCATTTGTAAAGTACTTTGTTCAGGAAACAAACATCTTCATTGCCGAACATTGTACTGTGTGAAATAAGCTCATTTGGTTCTAGGAATCACTTGCTTTCCTACAAAGAAGGTTGAGTGCAGCAAGTTCAAACTTTCCTTGTTAATGTAATCTAAAAAGATGACCAACTTAGTAGATTCGCCTCATTTGTAAAGTAGTTTGTTGAGTAAACAAACATCTTCATTGCCGAACATTGTACTGTGTGAAATAAGCTCATTCGGTTCTAGGAATCAGTTGCTTTCCTACAAAGAAGGTTGAGTGCAGCAAGTTCAAACTTTCCTTGTTAATGTAATCTGAATAGATGCACAACTTAGTAGATTGGCCTCATTTCTGAAGTAGTTTGTTTAGAAAACAAACATCTTCATTACCTAACACTGTACTATGTGAAATGTGCTAGTTCGATTCTAGGAATCACTTGCTTTCCTACGAAGAAGGTTGAGTGCAGCAAGTTCAAACTTTCCTAGTTTGTGTAATCTAACAAGATGTACAAGATAGTGGATTCGCCTCATTTCTAAAGTGGTTTCTTTAGAAAAGAAACATCTTCGGTACCGAACACTGTACTGTGTGAAATAAGTGAATTCGCTTCTAGGAATCAGTTTAATTTGTACGAAGATGGTTGAGTGCAGCAAGTTCAAACTTTCCTTGTTAATGTAATCTAAAAAGATGGCCAAGTTAGAAGATTCCCCTCATTTGTAAAGTAGTTTGTTGAGAAAATTAACATCTTTATTGCCGAACATTGTACTGTGTGAAATAAGCTCTTTCGGTTCTAGGAATCACTTGCTTTCCTACAAAGAAGGTTGAGTGCAGCAAGTTCAAACTTTCCTTGTTAATGTAATCTGAAAACTTGCACAACTTAGTAGATTGGCCTCATTTCTAAAGTAGTTTCTTTAGAAAAGAAACATCCTCAATACCGAACACTGTACTGTTTGAAATGAGTTCATTCACTTCTAGGAATCAGTTTAATTTCTACGAAGATGGTTGAGTGCAGCAAGTTCAAACTTAACTAGTTTGTGTAAGCTAACCAGATGTACAAGTTAATGCATTCGCCTCATTTCTAAAGTAATTTTTTAGAAAAGAAACATCTTCAGTACTGAACACTGTACTGTGTGAATTAAGGTAAATCGGTTCTAGGAATCAGTTTAATTTCTAAGAAGATGGTTGAGTGCAGCAAGTTCAAACTTCCCTAGTTAATGTAATCTAAAAAGATGCACAACTTAGTAGACTGGCCTCATTTCTAAAGTAGTTTGTTTACAAAACAAAAATCTTCATTACCGAACACTATACTATGTGAAATGAGCTAGTTCGGTTCTAGAAATCACTAGCTTTCCTACGAAGAAGGATGAGTGCAGCAAGTTCAAACTTTCCTAGTTTGTGTAATCGAACAAGATGTAAAAGTTAGTGGATTCGCGTGGTTTCTAAAGTGGTTACTTTAGAAAACAAACATCCTCAGTACTGAACACTGTACTGTGTGAAATAAGTTAATTCGGTTCTAGGAATCAGTTTCCTTTCTACGAAGATGGTTGAGTGCAGCAAGTTCAAACTTTCCTTGTTAATATAATCTAAAAAGATGGCCAAGTTATCAGAGTCACCTCATTTGTAAAATAGTTTGTTGAGAAAATTAACATCTTTATACCCGAATATTGTACTGTGTGAAATAAGCTCATTCGGTTCTAGGAATCACTTGCTTTCCTACAAAGAAGGTTGAGTGAAGCAATTTCAAACTTTCCTTGTTAATGTAATCTAAAAAGATGGCCAAGTTAGTAGCTTCGCCTCATTTGTAAAGTAGTTTGTTGAGAAAACAAACATCTTCATTGCCGAACATTGTACTGTGTGAAATAAGCTCATTCGGTTCTAGGAATCAGTTGCTTTCCTACAAAGAAGGTTGAGTGCATCAAGTTCAAACTTTCCTTGTTAATGTAATCTGAAATGCTGCACAACTTAGTAGATTGGCCTCATTTCTAAAGTAGTTTGTTTAGAAAACAAACATCTTCATTACGGAACACTGGACAGTGTGAAATAAGTTAATTCGCTTCTAGGAATCAGTTTAATTTCTACGAAGAAGGTTGAGTGCAGCAAGTTCAAGCTTTCCTTGTTAATGTAATCTAAAAAGATGGCCAAGATAGAAGATTCGCCTCATTTGTAAAGTACTTTGTTGAGAAAACAAACATCTTCATTGCCGAACATTTTACTGTGTGAAATAAACTCATTCGGTTCTAGGAATCAGTTGCTTTCCTACAAAGAAGGTTGAGTGCGGCAAGTTCAAACCTTCCTTGTTAATGTAATCTGAGAAGATGCACAACTTAGTAGATTGGCCTCATTTCTAAAGTAGTTTCTTTAGAAAAGAAACATCTTCAGTACCGAACACTGTACTGTGAGAAATAAGTTAATTCGCTTCTAGGAATCAGTTTAATTTCTACGAACAAGGTTGAGAGCAGCAAGTTCACACTTTCCTTGTTAATGTAATCTAAAAAGATGGCCAAGTTAGAAGATTCGCCTTATTTGTAATGTACTTTGTTGAGGAAAGAAACATCTTCATTGCCGAACATTGGACTGTGTGAAATAAGCTTATTCGGTTCTAGGAATCAGTTGCTTTCCTACAAAGAATGTTGAGTGCAGCAAGTTCAAACTTTCCTTGTTAATGTAATCTAAAACGATGCACAACTTTGTAGATTGGCCTCATTTCAAAAGTAGTTTGTTTAAAAAAAAACATATTCATTACCAAACACTGTACTATGTGAAATACGCTAGTTCCTTTCTAGGAATCACTTGCTTTCCTACGAAGGTTGAGTGCAGCAAGTTCAAACTTTCCTAGTTTGTGTAATCTAACAAGATGTACAAGTTAGTGGATTTGCCTCATTTCTAAAGTAGTTTCTGTAGAAAAGAAACATCTTCAGTACCGAACACTGTACTGTGTGAAATAAGTGAATTCGCTTCTAGGAATCAGTATAATTTCTACGAAGATGGTTGAGTGCAGCAAGTTCAAACTTTCTTTGGTAATGTAATCTAAAAAGATGGCCAAGTTAGTAGATTCACCTCATTTGTAAAGTACTTTGTTGAGAAAACAAACATCTTCATTGCCAAACATTGTACTGTGTGAAATAAGCTCATTCGGTTCTAGGAACCAGTTGCTTTCCTATAAAGAAAGTTGAGTGCAGCAAGTTCAAACTTTCCTTGTTAATGTATTCTAAAAGATGATGCAACGTAGTAGATTGGCCTCATTTCTAAAGTAGTTTTTTTACAATACAAACATCTTCATTACCGAACACTATACTATGTGAAATGTGCTAGTTCGGTTCTAGGAATCACTTGCTTTCCTACGAAGGATGGGTGCAGCAAGTTCAAACTTTCCTAGTTTATTTAATGTAACCAGATGTACAAGTTAGTGGATTCGCGTCGTTTCTAAAGTGGTTTCTTTAGAAAACAAACATCTTCAGTACTGAACACTGTACTGTGTGAAATAAGTTAATTCTGTTCTAGTAATCAGTTTCCTTTCTACGAAGATGGTTGAGTGCAGCAAGTTCAAACTTTCCTTGTTAATGTAATCTAAAAAGATGGCCAAGTTAGCAGAGTCACATCATTTGTAAAATTGTTTGTTGAGAAAACAAACATCTTCATTGCCGAACATTGTACTTTGTGAATTAAGATCATTCGGTTCTAGGAATCACATGCTTTCCTACAAAGAAGGTTGAGTGCAGCACGTTCAAGCTTACCTTTTTAATGTAATCTAAAAAGATGCACAACTTAGTAGATTGGCCTCATTTCTAAAGTAGTTTCTTTAGAAAAGAAACATTTTCAGTACCGAACACTGTACTGTGTGTAATAAGTTAATTCGCTTCTAGTAATCAGTTTAATTTCTACGAAGAAGGTTGAGTCCAGCAAGTTCAAACTTTCCTTGTTAATGTAATCTAAAAAGATGGCCAAGTTAGAAGATTCGCCTCATTTGTAAAGTTTTTTGTTGAGGAAACAAACATCTTCATTGCCGAACATTGTACTGTGTGAAATAAGCTCATTTGGTTCTACGAATCAGTTGCTATCCTAGAAAGAAGGTTGAGTTCAGCAAGTTCAAAGTTTCCTTGTAAATGTAATCTAAAAAGATGGCCAAGTTATCAGAGTCACCTCATTTGTACAGTAGTTTGTTGAGAAAATTAACATGTTTATTGCCAAACATTGTACTGTGTGAAATAAGCTCATTCATTTCTAGGAATCACTTGCTTTCCTACAAAGAAGGTTGAGTGCAGCAAGTTCAAACTTTCCTTGTTAATGGAATCTAAAAAGATGCACAACTTAGTAGATTGGCCTCATTTCTAAAGTAGTTTCTTTAGAAAAGAAACATCTTCAGTACCAAACACTGTACTGTCTGAAATAAGTTAATTCGCTTCTAGGAATCAGTTTAATTTCTACGAAGATGGTTGAGTGAAGCAAGTTCAAACTTTCCTTCTTAATGTACTCTAAAAAGATGGCCAAGTTAGGAGATTCCCCTCATTTGTAAAGTAATTCGCTGAGAAAACAAACATCTTCATTGCCGAACATTGTACTGTGTGAAATAAGCTCATTCGGTTCTAGGATTCAGTTGCTTTCCTACAAAGAAGGTTGAGGGCAGCAAGTTCAAACTTTCCTTGTTAATGTAATCTAAAAAGATGCACAACTTAGTGGATTGGCCTCATTTCTAAAGAACTTTGTTGAGAAAACAAACATCTTCATTACTGAACACTGTACTATGTGAAATAAGCTAGTTCCGTTCTAGGAATCACTTAATTTCCTACTAAGAAGGTTGAGTGCAGCAAGTTCAAACTTTCCTACTTTGTGTAATCTAACAAGATGTCCAAGTTAGTGGATTCGCCTCATTTCTAAAGTAGTTTCTTTAGAATAGAAATATCTTCAGTACCGAACACTGTACTGTGTGAAATAAGTGAATTCGCTTATAGGAATCAGTTTAATTTCTACGAAGCTGGTTGAGTGCAGCAAGTTCAAACTTTCCTTGTTAATGTAATCTAAAAAGATGGCCAAGTTAGTAGATTCGCCTCAATTGTAAAGTAGTTTGAGAAAATTAACATCTTTATTGCCGAACATTGTACCGTGTGAAATGAGCTCATTCGGTTCTAGGAATCACTTGCTTTCCTACAAAGAAGGGTGAGTGCAGCAAGTTCAAACTTTCCTTGTTAATGTAATCTGAAAAGTTGCACAACTTAGTAGATTGGCCTCATTTCTAAAGTAGTTTCTTTAGAAAAGAAACATCTTCAGTACTGAAGACTGTACTGTGTGAAATAAGGTAAATCGGTTCTAGGAATCAGTTTAATTTTTATGAAGATGGTTGAGTTCAGCAAGTTCAAACTTTCCTTGTTAATGTAATCTAAAAAGATGCACAACTTAGTAAATTGGCCTCATTTCTAAAGTAGTTTGTTTACAAAACAAAAATCTTCATTACCGAACACTATACTATGTGAAATGAGCTAGTTCGGTTCTAGAAATCACTAGCTTTCCTACGAAGAAGGATGAGTGCAGCAAGTTCAAACTTTCCTCGTTTGTGTAATCGAACAAGATGTAAAAGTTAGTGGATTCGCATGGTTTCTAAAGTGGTTACTTTAGAAAACAAACATCCTCAGTACTGAACACTGTACTGTGTGAAATAAGTTAATTCGGTTCTAGGAATCAGTTTCCTTTCTACGAAGATGGTTGAGTGCAGCAAGTTCAAACTTTCCTTGTTAATATAATCTAAAAAGATGGCCAAGTTAGCAGAGTCACCTCATTTGTAAAATAGTTTGTTGAGAAAATTAACATCTTTATACCCGAATATTGTACTGTGTGAAATAAGCTCATTCGGTTCTAGGAATCACTTGCTTTCCTACAAAGAAGGTTGAGTGAAGCAATTTCAAACTTTCTTTGTTAATGTAATCTAAAAAGATGGCCAAGTTAGTAGATTCGCCTCATTTGTAAAGTAGTTTGTTGAGAAAACAAACATCTTCATTGCCGAACATTGTACTGTGTGAAATAAGCTCATTCGGTTCTAAGAATCAGTTGCTTTCCTACAAAGAAGGTTGAGTGCAGCAAGTTCAAACTTTCCTTGTTAATGTAATCTGAAATGCTGCACAACTTAGTAGATTGGCCTCATTTCTAAAGTAGTTTGTTTAGAAAACAAACATCTTCATTACGGAACACTGGACAGTGTGAAATAAGTTAATTCGCTTCTAGGAATCAGTTTAATTTCTACGAAGAAGGTTGAGTGCAGCAAGTTCAAGCTTTCCTTGTTAATGTAATCTAAAAAGATGGCCAAGATAGAAGATTCGCCTCATTTGTAAAGTACTTTGTTGAGAAAACAAACATCTTCATTGCCGAACATTGTACTGTGTGAAATAAGCTCATTCGGTTCTAGGAATCAGTTGCTTTCCTACAAAGAAGGTTGAGTGCGGCAAGTTCAAACCTTCCTTGTTAATGTAATCTGAGAAGATGCACAACTTAGTAGATTGGCCTCATTTCTAAAGTAGTTTCTTTAGAAAAGAAACATCTTCAGTACCGAACACTGTACTGTGAGAAATAAGTTAATTCGCTTCTAGGAATCAGTTTAATTTCTACGAAGAAGGTTGAGAGCAGCAAGTTCACACTTTCCTTGTTAATGTAATCTAAAAAAGATGGCCAAGTTAGAAGATTCGCCTTATTTGTAATGTACTTTGTTGAGGAAAGAAACATCTTCATTGCGAACATTGGACTGTGTGAAATAAGCTTATTCGGTTCTAGGAATCAGTTGCTTTCCTACAAAGAATGTTGAGTGCAGCAAGTTCAAACTTTCCTTGTTAATGTAATCTAAAACGATGCACAACTTTGTAGATTGGCCTCATTTCAAAAGTAGTTTGTTTAAAAAAAAACATATTCATTACCAAACACTGTACTATGTGAAATACGCTAGTTCCTTTCTAGGAATCACTTGCTTTCCTACGAAGGTTGAGTGCAGCAAGTTCAAACTTTCCTAGTTTGTGTAATCTAACAAGATGTACAAGTTAGTGGATTTGCCTCATTTCTAAAGTAGTTTCTGTAGAAAAGAAACATCTTCAGTACCGAACACTGTACTGTGTGAAATAAGTGAATTCGCTTCTAGGAATCAGTATAATTTCTACGAAGATGGTTGAGTGCAGCAAGTTCAAACTTTCTTTGGTAATGTAATCTAAAAAGATGGCCAAGTTAGTAGATTCGCCTCATTTGTAAAGTACTTTGTTGAGAAAACAAACATCTTCATTGCCAAACATTGTACTGTGTGAAATAAGCTCATTCGGTTCTAGGAACCAGTTGCTTTCCTATAAAGAAAGTTGAGTGCAGCAAGTTCAAACTTTCCTTGTTAATGTATTCTAAAAAGATGCACAACGTAGTAGATTGGCCTCATTTCTAAAGTAGTTTGTTTACAATACAAACATCTTCATTACCGAACACTATACTATGTGAAATGAGCTAGTTCGGTTCTAGGAATCACTTGCTTTCCTACGAAGGATGGGTGCAGCAAGTTCAAACTTTCCTAGTTTGTTTAATGTAACCAGATGTACAAGTTAGTGGATTCGCGTCATTTCTAAAGTGGTTTCTTTAGAAAACAAACATCTTCAGTACTGAACACTGTACTGTGTGAAATAAGTTAATTCTGTTCTAGTAATCAGTTTCCTTTCTACGAAGATGGTTGAGTGCAGCAAGTTCAAACTTTCCTTGTTAATGTAATCTAAAAAGATGGCCAAGTTAGCAGAGTCACATCATTTGTAAAATTGTTTGTTGAGAAAACAAACATCTTCATTGCCGAACATTGTACTTTGTGAATTAAGCTCATTCGGTTCTAGGAATCACATGCTTTCCTACAAAGAAGGTTGAGTGCAGCACGTTCAAGCTTACCTTTTAATGTAATCTAAAAGATGCACAACTTAGTAGATTGGCCTCATTTCTAAAGTAGTTTCTTTAGAAAAGAAACATTTTCAGTACCGAACACTGTACTGTGTGTAATAAGTTAATTCGCTTCTAGTAATCAGTTTAATTTCTACGAAGAAGGTTGAGTCCAGCAAGTTCAAACTTTCCTTGTTAATGTAATCTAAAAAGATGGCCAAGTTAGAAGATTCGCCTCATTTGTAAAGTTTTTTGTTGAGGAAACAAACATCTTCATTGCCGAACATTGTACTGTGTGAAATAAGCTCATTTGGTTCTACGAATCAGTTGCTATCCTAGAAAGAAGGTTGAGTTCAGCAAGTTCAAAGTTTCCTTGTTAATGTAATCTAAAAAGATGGCCAAGTTATCAGAGTCACCTCATTTGTACAGTAGTTTGTTGAGAAAATTAACATGTTTATTGCCAAACATTGTACTGTGTGAAATAAGCTCATTCATTTCTAGGAATCACTTGCTTTCCTACAAAGAAGGTTGAGTGCAGCAAGTTCAAACTTTCCTTGTTAATGGAATCTAAAAAGATGCACAACTTAGTAGATTGGCCTCATTTCTAAAGTAGTTTCTTTAGAAAAGAAACATCTTCAGTACCAAACACTGTACTGTCTGAAATAAGTTAATTCGCTTCTAGGAATCAGTTTAATTTCTACGAAGATGGTTGAGTGAAGCAAGTTCAAACTTTCCTTCTTAATGTACTCTAAAAAGATGGCCAAGTTAGGAGATTCCCCTCATTTGTAAAGTAATTCGTTGAGAAAACAAACATCTTCATTGCCGAACATTGTACTGTGTGAAATAAGCTCATTCGGTTCTAGGATTCAGTTGCTTTCCTACAAAGAAGGTTGAGGGCAGCAAGTTCAAACTTTCCTTGTTAATGTAATCTAAAAAGATGCACAACTTAGTGGATTGGCCTCATTTCTAAAGAACTTTGTTGAGAAAACAAACATCTTCATTACTGAACACTGTACTATGTGAAATAAGCTAGTTCCGTTCTAGGAATCACTTGATTTCCTACTAAGAAGGTTGAGTGCAGCAAGTTCAAACTTTCCTACTTTGTGTAATCTAACAAGATGTCCAAGTTAGTGGATTCGCCTCATTTCTAAAGTAGTTTCTTTAGAATAGAAATATCTTCAGTACCGAACACTGTACTGTGTGAAATAAGTGAATTCGCTTATAGGAATCAGTTTAATTTCTACGAAGCTGGTTGAGTGCAGCAAGTTCAAACTTTCCTTGTTAATGTAATCTAAAAAGATGGCCAAGTTAGTAGATTCGCCTCAATTGTAAAGTAGTTTGAGAAAATTAACATCTTTATTGCCGAACATTGTACCGTGTGAAATGAGCTCATTCGGTTCTAGGAATCACTTGCTTTCCTACAAAGAAGGGTGAGTGCAGCAAGTTCAAACTTTCCTTGTTAATGTAATCTGAAAAGTTGCACAACTTAGTAGATTGGCCTCATTTCTAAAGTAGTTTCTTTAGAAAAGAAACATCTTCAGTACCTAACACTGTACTGTTTGAAACGAGTTAATTCGCTTCTAGGAATCAGTTTAATTTCTACGAAGATGGTTGAGTGCAGCAAGTTCAAACTTTCGTAGTTTGTGTAATCTAAACAGATGTACAAGTTAGTGGATTCGCGTCATTTCTAAATTAGTTTCTTTAGAAAACAAACATCTTCAGTACCGAACACTGTACTGTGTGAAATAAGTTAATTTGGTTCTAGGAGTCAATTTCCTTTCTAGGAAGATTTTTGAGTTTAGCAAGTTCAAACTTTCCTTGTTAATGTAATCTAAAAAGATGTCCAATTTGGTAGATTCGCCTCATTTCTAAAGTAGTTTCTTTAGAAAACAAACCTAAATTGCCAAACTTTGTACTGTGTGAAATGAGATAATTCGGTTCTAGGAATCAGTTTACTTTCCACGAAGATGGTTGAGTTTAGCAACTTCAAACTTTCCTTGTTAGTGTGCTCTAAAAAGATGTCCAAGTTAGTAGATCTGCCTCATTGGTAAAGTAGTTTGTTAAGAAAAAAAAATCTTCATTGCCTAACATTGTACTGTGTGAAAAAAGCTAATTTAGTTCTAGAATTATGTTGCCTTCCTACAAAGAAGGTTGAGTGCAGCCAGTTCAAACTTTCCTTGTTAATGTAATCTAAAAAGATGCACAACTTAGTAGATTGGCCTCATTTCTAAAATAGTTTGTTTGGAAAAGAAACATCTTCAGGAGCGAACACTGTACTGTGTGAAATAATTTAATTCGCTTCTAGGAATCACTTTAATTCTATGAAGAAGGTTGAGTGCAGCAAGTTCAAACTTTCCTAGTTTGAGTAATCTAACAAGATGTACAAATTAATGCATTCGCCTCACTTCTAAAGTAGTTTCTTTAGAAAAGAAACATCTTCAGTACTGAAGACTGTACTGTGTGAAATAAGGTAAATCGGTTCTAGGAATCAGTTTAATTTTTACGAAGATGGTTGAGTTCAGCAAGTTCAAACTTTCCTTGTTAATGTAATCTAAAAAGATGCACAACTTAGTAAATTGGCCTCATTTCTAAAGTAGTTTGTTTACAAAACAAACATCTTCATTTCCGAAGACTATACTATGTGAAATGAGCTAGTTCGGTTCTAGGAATCACTTGCTTTCCTATGAAGAAGGATGAGTGCAGCAAATTCAAACTTTCCTCGTTTGTGTAATCTAACAAGATGTACAAGTTATTGGATTTGCGTCGTTTCTAAAGTGGTTTCTTTAGAAAACAAACATCTTCAGTACTGAACACTGTACTGTGTGAAATAAGTTAATTCGGTTCTAGGAATCAGTTTCCTTTCTACAAAGATGGTTGAGTTTAGCAAGTTCAAACTTTCCTTGTTAATGTAATCTAAAAAGATGGCCAAGTTAACAGAGTCACCTCATTTGTAAAATAGTTTGTTGCGAAAACAAACATCTTCATTGCCAAACATTGTACTGTGTGAAATAAGCTCATTCAGTTCTAGGAATTACTTGCTTTCCTACAAAGAAGGTTGAGTGCAGCAAGTTCAAACTTTCCTTGTTAATGTAATCTAAAAAGATGCACAACTTAGTAGATTGGCCTCATTTCTAAAGTAGTTTCTTTAGAAAAGATACATCTTCAGTACCGAACACTGTACTGTGTGAAATAAGTTAATTCGCTTCTAGGAATCAGTTTAATTTCTACGACAATGGGTGAGTGCAGCAAGTTCAAACTTTCCTAGTTTGTGTAATCTAACAAGATGTACAAGTTAGTGGATTCGAGTCATTTCTAAATTAGTTTCTTTAGAAAACAAACATTTTCAGTACCGAACACTGTACTGTGTGAAATGAGCTAATTCGGTTCTAGGAATCAGTTTACTTTCTACGAAGATGGTTGAGTTTGTCAAGTTCAAACTTTCCTTGTTAATGTGCTCTAAAAAGATGTCCAATTTAGTAGATTTGCCTCATTGGTTAAGTCGTTTGTTGAGAAAACAAACATCTTCATTGCCGAACATTGTACTGTGTGAACAAAGCTAATTTAGTTCTAGAAGTCAGTTGCTTTCCTACAAAGAAGGTTGAGTGCAGCCAGTTCAAACTTTCCTTGTTAATGTAACCTACAAAGATGCACAACTTAGTAGATTGGCCTCATTTCTAAAGTAGTTTCTTTAGAAAAGAAACATCTTCAGTACCGAACACTGTACTGTGTGAAATAAGTTAATTCGCTTCTAGGAATCAGTTTAATTTCTACGAAGATGGTTCAGTGCAGCAAGTTCAAACTTTCCTTGTTAATGTATTCTAAAAAGATGGCCAAGTCAGAAGATTCACCTCATTTGTAAAGTACTTTGTTGAGAAAACAAACATCTTCATTGCCGAACATTGTACTATGTGAAATAAGCTCATTCAGTTCTAGGAATCAGTTGCGTTCCTACAATGAAGGTTGAGTGCAGCAAGTTCAAACTTTCCTTGTTAATGTAATCTGAAAAGATACACAACTTAGTAGATTGGTCTCATTTCTAAAGTAGTTTGTTTAGAAAACAAACATCTTCATTTCCGAACACTGTACTATGTGAAATAAGCTAGTTCCATTCTAGGAATCACTAGCTTTCCTAAGAAGAAGGTTGAGTGCAGCCAGTTCAAACTTTCCTAGTTTGTGTAATCTAACAAGATGTACAAGATAGTGTATTCGCCTCAGTTCTAAAGTAGTTTCTTTAGAAAAGAAACATCTTCAGTACCGAACACTGTACTGAGTGAAATAAGTGAATTCGCTTGTAGGAATCAGTTTAATTTCTCCGAAGATGGTTGAGTGCAGCAAGTTCAATTTTTCCTTGTTAATGTAATCTGAAAAGATAGCCAGGTAGTAGATTCTCCGCATTTGTAAAGTAGTTTGTTGAGAAAACAAACATCTTCATTGCCAAACATTGTACTGTGTGAAATAAGCTCATTCAGTTCTAGGAATCAGTTGCTTTCCTATAAAGAAGGTTGAGTGCAGCAAGTTCAAACTTTCCTTGTTAATGTAATATGAAAAGATGCACAACTTAGTAGATTGGTCTCATTTCTAAAGTAGTTTGTTTACAAAACAATCATCTTCATTACCGAACACTATACTATGTGAAATGAGCTAGTTCGGTTCTAGGAATCACTTGCTTTCCTACGAGGAAGGTTGAGTGCAGCAAGTTCAAACTTTCCTAGTTTGTGTAATCTAACAAGATGTACAAGTTAGTGCATTAGCCTCATTTCTAAAGTAGTTTCTTTAGAAAAGAAACATCTTCAGTACTGAACACTGTACCGTGTGAAATAAGGTAAATCGGTTCTAGCAATCAGTTTAATTTCTACGTAGATGGTTGAGTGCAGCAAGTTCAAACTTTCCTTGTTAATCTAATCTAAAAAGTTGCACAACTTAGTAAATTGACCTCATTTCTAAAGTAGTTTGTTTAGAAAACAAACATATTCATTTCCGAATACTATTCTATATTAAATGAGCTAGTTCGGTGCTAGGAATAACTTGCTTTCCTACAAAGAAGGATGAGTGCAGCAAATTCAAACTTTCCTCGTTTGTGTAATCTAACAAGATGTACAAGTTAGTGGATTCGCGTCGTTTCTAAAGTGGTTTCTTTAGAAAACAAAAATCTTCAGTACTGAACACTGTACTGTGTGAAATAAGTTAATTCGGTTCTTGGAATCAGTTTCCTTTCTACGAAGATGGTTGAGTGCAGCAAGTTCAAACTTTCCTTGTCAATGTAATGTAAAAAGATGGCCAAGTTAGCAGAGTCACCTTATTTGTAAAATAGTTTGTTGAGAAAACAAACATCTTCATTGCCGAACATTGTACTGTGTGAAATAAGCTCATTCGGTTCTAGGAATCACTTGCTTTCCTACAAAGAAGGTTGAGTGCAGCAAGTTCAAACTTTCCTTGTTAATGTAATCTAAAAAGATGCACAACTTAGTAGATTGGCCTCATTTCTAAAGTAGTTTCTTTAGAAAAGAAACATCTTCAGTAATGAACACTGTACTGTGTGAAATAAGTTAATTCGCTTCTAGGAAACAGTTTAATTTCTACGAAGATGGTTGAGTGCAGCAAGTTCAAAATTTCCTAGTTTTTGTAATCTAACAAGATGTACAAGTTAGTGGATTCACGTCATTTCTAAATTAGTGTCTTTAGAAAACAAACATCTTCAGTACCGAACACTGTACTGTGTGAAATAAGTTAATTAGGTTCTCGGAATCAGTTTCCTTTCTACGAAGATGGTTGAGTTTAGCAAGTTCAAACTTTCCTTGTTAATGTAACCTAAAAAGATGCACAACTTAGTAGACTGGCCTCATTTCTAAAGTAGTTTCTTTAGAAAAGAAACATCTTCAGTAACGAACACTTACTGTGTGATATAAGTTAATTCGCTTCTTGGAATCAGTTTAATTTCTACGAAGAAGGTTGAGTGCACCTGGCTCAAACTTTCCTTGTTAATGTAATCTAAAAAGATGGCCAAGTCAGAAGATTTGCTTCATTTGTAAAGTAGTTTGTTGAGAAAACAAACATCTTCATTGCCAAACATTGTACTGTGTGAAATAAGCTCATTCCGTTCTAGGAATCAGTGGCTTTCCTACAAAGAAGGTTGAGTGCAGCAAGTTCAAACTTTCCTTGTTAATGTAATCTGAAAAGATGCACAACTTAGTAGATTGGTTTCATTTCTAAAATAGTTTGTTTACAAAAGAAACATCTTCATTACCGAACAAAATACTATGTGAAATGAGCTAGTTCGGTTCTAGGAATCACTTGCTTTCCTACGAAGAAGGTTGAGTGCAGCAAGTTCAAATTTTCCTAGTTTGTGTAATCTAACAAGATGTACAAGTTAGTGCATTCGCCTCATTTCTAAAGTAGTTTCTTTAGAAAAGAAACATCTTCAGTACTGAACAGTGTACTGTGTGAAATAAGTTAAATCGGTTCTAGGAATCAGTTTAATTTCTACGAAGATGGTTGAGTGCAGCAAGTTCAAACTTTCCTTGTTAATGTAATCTGAAAAGATGCACAACTTAGTAGATTGGCCTCATATCTAAAGTAGTTTGTGTACAAAACAAACATCTTCATTTCCGAAGACTATACTATGTGAAATGAGCTAGTTCGGTTCTAGGAATCACTTGCTTTCCTAAGAAGACGGATGAGTGCAGCAAGTTCAAATTTTCCTCGTTTGTGTAACCTAACAAGATGTACAAGTTAGTCAACTCACGTCATTGCTAAAGTGGTTTCTTTAGAAAAGAAACATCTTCAGTACCGAACACTGTACTGTGTGAAATAAGTGAATTCGCTTCTAGGAAACAGTTTAATTTCCACGAGGATGGTTGAGTGCAGCAAGTTCAAACTTTCCTTGTTAATGTAATCTAAAAAGACGGCCAAGTTAGAAGATTCGCCTCATTTCTAGAGTACTTTCTTTAGAAAAGAAACATCTTCAGTACCGAACACTGTACTGTGTGAAATAAGTTAATTCGCTTCAAGGAATCAGTTTAATTTCTACGAAGAAGGTTGAGTGCAGCACGTTCAAACTTTCCTTGTTAATGTAATCTAAAAAGATGGCCAGGTTAGAAGATTCGCCTCATTTGTAAAGTAGTTTGTTGAGAAGACAAACATCTTTATTGTCGAACATTGTACTGTGTGAAATAAGCTCATTCAGTTCTAGGAATCACTTGCTTTCCTACAAAGAAGGTTGAGTGCAGCAAGTTCAAACTTTCCTTGTTAATGGAATCTGAAAAGATGCACAACTTAGTAGATTGGCCTCATTTCTAGAGTACTTTCTTTAGAAAAGAAACATCTTCAGTACCGAACACTGTACTGTTTGAAATGAGTTAATTTGCTTCTAGGAATCAGTTTAATTTCTACGAAGATGGTTGAGTGCAGCAACTTCAAACGTTCCTAGTTTGTGTAATCTAACAAGATGTACACGTTAGTGGATTCGCGTCATTTCTAAGTTAGTTTCTTTAGAAAACAAACATCTTCAGTACCGAACACTGTACTGTGTGAAATAAGTTTGTTCGGTTTTAGGAATCAGTTTCCTTTCTACGAAGATGGTTGAGTTTAGCAAGTTCACACTTTCCTTGTTAATGTAATCTGAAAAGATGTCCAAGTTAGTAGATTCGCCTCATTTCTAAAGTAGTTTCTTTAGAAAACAAACCTAAATTGCCAAACTTTGTATTGTGTGAAATGAGCTAATTCGGTTCTAGGAATCAGTTTACTTTCTACGAAGATGGTAGAGTTTAGCAAGTTCAAACTTTCCTTGTTAATGTGCTCTAAAAAGATTTCCAAGTTAGTAGATTTGCCTCACTGGTAAAGTAGTTTGTTGAGAAAACAAACATCTTCATTGCCAAACATTGTACTGTGTGAACAAAGCTAATTTAGTTCTAGAATTCAGTTGCTTTCCTACAAAGAAAGTTGAGTGCTGCCAGTTCAAACTTTCCTTGTTAATGTAATCTAAAAAGATACACAACGTAGTAGATTGGCCTCATTTCTAAAGTAGTTTCTTTAGAAAAGAAACATCTTCAGTACTGAACACTGTACTGTGTGAAATAAGTTAATTCACTTCTAGGAATCAGTTTAATTTCTACGAAGAAGGTTGAGTGCAGCAAGTTCAAACTTTCCTTGTTAATGTAATCTAAAAAGATGGCCAAGTCAGAAAATTCGCCTCATTTGTCAAGTACTTTGTTGAGAAAACAACATCTTCATTGCCGAACACTGTACTGTGTGAAATACGCTCATTCGGTTCTAGGAGTCAGTTGCTTTCCTACAAAGATAGTTGAGTGCAGCAAGTTCAAACTTTCCTTGTTAATGTAATCTGAAAAGATGCACAACTTAGTAGATTGGACTCATTTCTAATGTAGTTTGTTTAGAAAACAAACATCTTCATTACCGAACACTATACTATGTGAAATAAGCTAGTTACGTTCTAGGAATCACTTCCTTCTTTACGAAGAAGGTTGAGTGCAGCAAGTTCAAACTTTCCCAGTTTGTGAAATCTAACAAGATGTACAAGTTAGTTTATTCACCTCATTTCTGAAGTAGTTTCTTTAGAAAAGAAACATCTTCAGTACCAAACACTGTACTGTGTGAAATAAGTGAATTCGCTTCTAGGAATCAGTTTAATTTCTACGAAGATAGTTGGGTGCAGCAAGTTCAAACTTTCCTTGTTAATGTAATCTCAAAAGATGGCCAAGTTAGAAGATTCGCCTCATTTGTAAAGTAGTTTCTTGTAAAAAACAACATCTTCATTGCCAAACATTGTACTGTGTGAAATTAGCTCATTCAGTTCCAGGAATCAGTTGCTTTCCTATAAAGAAGGTTGAGTGCAGCAAGTTCAAACTTTACTTGTTAATGTGATCTGAAAAGATGCACAACTTAGTAGATTGGCCTCATTTGTAAAGTAGTTTGTTTACAAAACAAACATATTCATTACCGAACACTATAGTATGTGAAATGAGCTAGTTCGGTTCTAGGAATCACTTGCTTTCCTACGAAGAAGGTTGAGTGCAGCAAGTTCAAACGTTCCTAGTTTGTGTAATCTAACAAGATGTACAAGTTAGTGCATTCGCCTCATTTCTAAAGTAGTTTCTTTAGAAAAGAAACATCTTCAGTACTGAACACTGTACTGTGTGAAATAAGGTAAATCGGTTCTAGGAATCAGTTTAATTTCTACGAAGACGGTTGAGTGCAGCAAGTTCAAACTTTCCTTGTTAATGTAATCTAAAAAGATGCACAACTTAGTAGATTGGCCTCATGTGTAAAGTAGTTTGTTGAGAAAACAAACATCTTCATTGCCAAATATTGTACTGTGTGAAATAAGCTCATTCAGTTCTAGGAATCAGTTGCTTTCCTACAAAGAAGGTTGAGTGCAGCAAGTTCAAACTTTCCTTGTTAATGTAATCTGAAAAGATGCACAACTTAGTAGATTGGCCTCATTTCTAAAGTACTTTGTTTACAAAACAAACATCTTCATTATCGAACACTATACTATGTGAAATGAGCTAGTTCGTTTCTAGGAATCACTTGCTTTCCTACGAAGAAGGTTGAGTGCAGCAAGGTCAAACTTTCCTCAGTTGTGTAATCTAACAAGATGTACAAGTTTGTGGATTCGCCTCATTTCTAAAGTAGTTTCTTTATAAAACAAACATCTTCAGTACTGAACACTGTACTGTGTGAAATAAGGTAAATCGTTTCTAGGGATTAGTTTAATTTCTACGAAGATGGTTGAGTGCAGCAAGTTCAAACTTTCCTTGTTAATGTAATCTAAAAAGATGGCCAAGTTAGCAGAGTCACCTCATCTGTAAAATAGTTTGTTGAGAATATTTACATCTTTATAGCCGAACATTGTACTGTGTGAAATAAGCACATTCGGTTCTAGGAATCACTTGCTTTCCTACAAAGAAGATTGAGTGCAGCAAGTTCAAACTTTCCTTGTTAATGAAATCTGAAAAGATGCACAAGTTAGTAGATTGGCCTCATTTCTAAAGTAGTTTGTTTACAAAACAAACATCTTCATTACCGAAGACTATACTATGTGAAATGAGCTAGTTCGGTTCTAGGAATCACTTGCTTTCCGACGAAGAAGGATGAGTGCAGCAAATTCAAACGATCCGCGTTTGTGTAATCCAACAAGATGTACAAGTTAGTGGATTCGCATCGTTTCTAAAGTAGTTTCTTTAGAAAACAAACCTAAATTGCCAAACTTTGTGCTGTGTGAAATGAGATAATTCGGTTCTAGGAATCAGTTTACTTTCTACGAAGATGGTTGAGTTTAGCAAGTTCAAACTTTCCTTGTTAATGTGCTCTAAAAAGATGTTCAAGTTAGTAGATTTGCCTCATTGGTAAAGTAGTTTGTTAAGAAAACAAACATCTTCATTGCTGAACATTGTACTGTGTGAAAAAAGCTAATTTAGTTCTAGAATTCAGTTGCTTTCCTACAAAGAAGGCTCAGTGCAGCCAGTTCAAACTTTCCTTGTTAATGTAATCTAAAGAGATGCACAACTTAGTAGATTGGCCTCATTTCTAAAGTAGTTTCTTTAGAAAAGAAACATCTTCAGTACCGAACACTGTACTGTGTGAAATAAGTGAATTCGATTCTAGGAATCAGTTTAATTTCTACGAATATGGTTGAGTGCAGCAAGTTCAAACTTTGCTTGTTAATGTAATCTCAAAAGATGGCCAAGTTACAAGACTCGCCTCATTTGTAAAGTACTTTGTTGAGAAAACAAACATCTTCATTGCCGAACATTGTACTGTGTGAAATAAGCTCATTTGGTTCTCGAATCAGTTGCTTTGCTACAAAGAAGGTTGAATGCTGCAAATTCAAACTTTCCATGTTAATGTAATCTGAAAAGATGCACAACTTAGTAGATTGGCCTCATTTCTAAAGTACTTTGTTTACAAAACAAACATCTTCATTACCGAAGACTATACTATGTGAAATGAGCTAGTTCGGTTCTAGGAATCACTTGCTTTCCTAAAGAAGGATGAGTGCAGCAAGTTCAAACTTTCCTCGTTTGTGTAACCTAACAAGATATACAAGTTAGTCGATTCGCGTCATTTCTAAAGTGGTTTCTTTAGAAAACAAACATCTTCAGTACTGAACACTGTACTGTGTGAAATAAGTTAATTCGGTTCTAGGAATCAGTTTCCTTTCTACGAAGATGTTTGAGTGCAGCAAGTTCAAACTTTCCTTGTTAATGTAATCTAAAAAGATGGCCAAGTTAGCAGAGTCACCTTATTTGTAAAATAGTTTGTTGAGAAAATTAACATCTTCATAGCCGAACATTGTACTGTGTGAAAGAAGCACATTCGGTTATAGGAATCACTTGCATTCCTACAAAGAAGGTTGAGTGCAGCAAGTTCAAACTTTCCTTGTTAATGTAATCTAAAAAGATTCACAACTTAGTAGATTGGCCTCATTTCTAAAGTAGTTTCTTTAGAAAAGAAACATCTTCAGTACCGAACACTGTACTGTGTGAAACAAGTGAATTCGCTTCTAGGAATCAGTTTAATTTCTACGAAAAGGTTGAGTGCAGAAAGTTCAAACGTTCCTTGTTAATGTAATCTAAAGAGATGGCCAAGTTAGAAGATTCGCCTCATTTGTAAAGTACTTTGTTGAGGAAACAAACATCTTCATTTCCGAACATTGTACTGTGTGAAATAAGCTCATTCGGTTCTAGGAATCAGTTGCTTTCCTACAAAGAAGGTTGAGTGCAGCAAGTTCAAACTTTCCTTGTTAGTGTAATCTAAAAAGATGGCCAAGTTAGTAGATTCGCCTCAATTGTAAAGTAGTTTCTTGAGAAAACAAACATCTTCATTGCCGAACATTGTACTGTGTGAAATAAGCTCATTCGGTTCTAGGAATCAGTTGTTTTCCTACAAAGAAGGTTGAGTGCAGCAAGGTCAAACTTTCCTTGTTAATGTAATCTAAAAAGATGCACAACTTAGTAGATTGGCCTCATTTCTAAAGTAGTTTTTTCAGAAAACAAACATCTTCACTACCGAACACTGGACTGTGTGAAATAAGCTTGTTCCGTTCTAGGAATCACTTGCTTTCCTACAAAGAAGGTTGAGTGCAGCAAGTTCAAACTTTCCTAGTTTGTGTAATCTAACAAGATGTACAAGCTAGTGGATTCGCCTCATTTCTTAAAGTAGTTTCTTTAGAAAAAAACATCTTCATTGCCAAAACACTGTACTGTGTGAAATAAGCTCAATTCGGTTCTAGGAATCAGTTTAATTTCTCACAAAGATGGTTGAGTGAAGCAAGTTCAAACTTTCCTTGTTAATGAAATCTAAAAGATGGCCAAGTTAGTAGATTCGCCTCATTTGTAAAGTAGTTTGTTGAGAAAACAAACATCTTCATTTCCAAATATTGTACTGTGTGAAATAAGCTCATTCAGTATTAGGAATCAGTTGCTTTCCTATAAAGAAGGTTGAGTGCAGAAAGTTCAAACTTTCCTTGTTAATGTAATCTGAAAAGATGCACAACTTAGTAGGTTGGCCTCATTTCTAAAGTAGTTTGTTTACAAAACAAACATCTTCATTACCGAACACTATACTATGTGAAATGAGCTAGTTCGGTTCAAGGAATTACTTGCTTTCCTACGAAGAAGGTTGAGTGCAGCAAGTTCAAACTTTCCTAGTTTGTGTAATCTAACAAGATATACAAGTTAGTGCATTCGCCTCATTTCTAAAGTAGTTTCTTTAGAACAACAAACATCTTCAGTACTGAGAATTGTACTGTGTGAAATAAGGTAAATCGGTTCTAGGAATCAGTTTAATTTCTACGAAGATGGTTGAGTGCAGCAAGTTCAAACTTTCCTTGTTAATGTAATTTAAAAAGATGCACAACTTAGGAGATTGGCCTCATTTCTAAAGTAGTTTGTTTACAAAAAAAACATCTTCATTACCGAACACTGTACTAGGTGAAATAAGTTAATTTGGTTCTAGGAATCACTTGCTTTCCTACAAAGAAGGTTGAGTGCAGCAAATTCAAACTTTCCTTGTTTGTGTAATCTTACAAGATGTACAAGTTAGTAGATTCCCCTCATTTCTAAAGTAGTTTCTTTAGAAAACAAACATCTTCAGTACTAAACACTGTACTGTGTGAAATAAGCTTAATTCGGTTCTAGGAATCAGTTGCTTTCCTACAAAGAAGGTTGAGTGCAGCAAGTTCAAACTTTCCTTGTTTGTGTAATCTAACAAGATGTACAAGTTAGTAGATTCACCTCATTTCTAAAATAGTTTCTTGAGAAAAACAAACATCTTCATTACTAAACATTGTACTGTGTGAAATAAGCTAATTCGGTTCTAGGAATCACTTGCATTCCTACAAAGAAGGTTGAGTGCAGCAAGTTCAAACTTTCCTTGTTTGTGTAATCTAAAAGATGCACAACTTAGTAGATTCGCCTCATTTCTAAAGTAGTTTCTTTAGAAAAGAAACATCTTCAGTACCGAACATTGTACTGTGTGAAATAAGCTGAATTCGGTTCTAGGAATCAATTTAATTTCAAAGAAGGTTGAGTGCAGCAAGTTCAAACTTTCCTTGTTAATGTAATCTAAAAAGATGTACAAGTTAGTAGATTGGCCTCATTTGTAAAGTAGTTTCTTGAGAAAACAAACATCTTCATTGCCGAACACTGTACTGTGTGAAATAAGCTAGTTCAGTTCTAGGAATCACTTGCTTTCCTACAGAAGAAGGTTGAGTGCAGCAAGTTCAAACTTTCCTCGTTTGTGTAATCTAACAAGATGTACAAGTTAGTCAACTCACGTCATTTCTAAAGTAGTTTCTTTAGAAAACAAACATCTTCATTGCGAACACTGTACTGTGTGAAATAAGCTCATTCGGTTCTAGGAAACAGTTTAATTTCCACAAAGATGGTTGAGTGCAGCAAGTTCAAACTTTCCTTGTTAATGTAATCTAAAAAGATGCCAAGTTAGAAGATTCGCCTCATTTCTAGAGTAGTTTCTTTAGAAAACAAACATCTTCAGTACCGAACACTGTACTGTGTGAAATAAGTTAATTAGATTCTAGGAATCAGTTTAATTTCTACGAAGAAGGTTGAGTGCAGCAAGTTCAAACTTTCCTTGTTAATGTAATCTAAAAAGATGGCCAGGTTAGAAGATTCGCCTCATTTGTAAAGTAGTTTGTTGAAAGACAAACATCTTTATTGTCGAACATTGTACTGTGTGAAATAAGCTCATTCAGTTCTAGGAATCACTTGCTTTCCTACAAAGAAGGTTGAGTGCAGCAAGTTCAAACTTTCCTTGTTAATGGAATCTGAAAAGATGCACAACTTAGTAGATTGGCCTCATTTCTAGAGTACTTTCTTTAGAAAAGAAACATCTTCAGTACGAAACACTGTACTGTTTGAAATGAGTTAATTTGCTTCTAGGAATCAGTTTAATTTCTACGAAGATGGTTGAGTGCAGCAACTTCAAACGTTCCTAGTTTGTGTAATCTAACAAGATGTACACGTTAGTGGATTCACGTCATTTCTAAGTTAGTTTCTTTAGAAAACAAACATCTTCAGTACCAAAACTGTACTGTGTGAAATAAGTTTGTTCGGTTTTTAGAATCAGTTTCCTTTCTACAAAGATGGTTGAGTTTAGCAAGTTCACACTTTCCTTGTTAATGTAATCTAAAAAGATGTCCAAGTTAGTAGATTCGCCTCATTTCTAAAGTAGTTTCTTTAGAAAACAAACCTAAATTGCCAAACTTTGTATTGTGTGAAATGAGCTAATTCGGTTCTAGGAATCAGTTTACTTTCTACGAAGATGGTTGAGTTTAGCAAGTTCAAACTTTCCTTGTTAATGTGCTCTAAAAAGATTTCAAGTTAGTAGATTTGCCTCACTGGTAAAGTAGTTTGTTGAGAAAACAAACATCTTCATTGCCAAACATTGTACTGTGTGAACAAAGCTAATTTAGTTCTAGAATTCAGTTGCTTTCCTACAAAGAAAGTTGAGTGCTGCCAGTTCAAACTTTCCTTGTTAATGTAATCTAAAAAGATACACAACTTAGTAGATTGGCCTCATTTCTAAAGTAGTTTCTTTAGAAAAAAATCATTTCAGTACTGAACACTGTACTGTGTGAAATAAGTTAATTCACTTCTAGGAATCAGTTTAATTTCTACGAAGAAGGTTGAGTGCAGCAAGTTCAAACTTTCCTTGTTAATGTAATCTAAAAAGATGGCCAAGTCAGAAAATTCGCCTCATTTGTCAAGTACTTTGTTGAGAAAACAACATCTTCATTGCCGAACACTGTACTGTGTGAAATACGCTCATTCGGTTCTAGGAGTCAGTTGCTTTCCTACAAAGATGGTTGAGTGCAGCAAGTTCAAACTTTCCTTGTTAATGTAATCTAAAAAGATGGCCAAGTTAGCAGAGTCACCTCATCTGTAAAATAGTTTGTTGAGAATATTTACATCTTTATAGCCGAACATTGTACTGTGTGAAATAAGCACATTCGGTTCTAGGAATCACTTGCTTTCCTACAAAGAAGATTGAGTGCAGCAAGTTCAAACTTTCCTTGTTAATGAAATCTGAAAAGATGCACAAGTTAGTAGATTGGCCTCATTTCTAAAGTAGTTTGTTTACAAAACAAACATATTCATTACCGAAGACTATACTATGTGAAATGAGCTAGTTCGGTTCTAGGAATCACTTGCTTTCCGACGAAGAAGGATGAGTGCAGCAAATTCAAACGATCCGCGTTTGTGTAATCCAACAAGATGTACAAGTTAGTGGATTCGCATCGTTTCTAAAGTAGTTTCTTTAGAAAACAAACCTAAATTGCCAAACTTTGTACTGTGTGAAATGAGATAATTCGGTTCTAGGAATCAGTTTACTTTCTACGAAGATGGTTGAGTTTAGCAAGTTCAAACTTTCCTTGTTAATGTGCTCTAAAAAGATGTTCAAGTTGGTAGATTTGCCTCATTGGTAAAGTAGTTTGTTAAGAAAACAAACATCTTCATTGCTGAACATTGTACTGTGTGAAAAAAGCTAATTTAGTTCTAGAATTCAGTTGCTTTCCTACAAAGAAGGCTCAGTGCAGCCAGTTCAAACTTTCCTTGTTAATGTAATCTAAAGAGATGCACAACTTAGTAGATTGGCCTCATTTCTAAAGTAGTTTCTTTAGAAAAGAAACATCTTCAGTACCGAACACTGTACTGTGTGAAATAAGTGAATTCGCTTCTAGGAATCAGTTTAATTTCTACGAATATGGTTGAGTGCAGCAAGTTCAAACTTTGCTTGTTAATGTAATCTCAAAAGATGGCCAAGTTACAAGACTCGCCTCATTTGTAAAGTACTTTGTTGAGAAAACAAACATCTTCATTGCCGAACATTGTACTGTGTGAAATAAGCTCATTTGGTTCTCGGAATCAGTTGCTTTGCTACAAAGAAGGTTGAATGCTGCAAATTCAAACTTTCCATGTTAATGTAATCTGAAAAGATGCACAACTTAGTAGATTGGCCTCATTTCTAAAGTACTTTGTTTACAAAACAAACATCTTCATTACCGAAGACTATACTATGTGAAATGAGCTAGTTCGGTTCTAGGAATCACTTGCTTTCCTACGAAGAAGGATGAGTGCAGCAAGTTCAAACTTTCCTCGTTTGTGTAACCTAACAAGATATACAAGTTAGTCGATTCGCGTCATTTCTAAAGTGGTTTCTTTAGAAAACAAACATCTTCAGTACTGAACACTGTACTGTGTGAAATAAGTTAATTCGGTTCTAGGAATCAGTTTCCTTTCTACGAAGATGTTTGAGTGCAGCAAGTTCAAACTTTCCTTGTTAATGTAATCTAAAAAGATGGCCAAGTTAGCAGAGTCACCTTATTTGTAAAATAGTTTGTTGAGAAAATTAACATATTTATAGCCGAACATTGTACTGTGTGAAAGAAGCACATTCGGTTATAGGAATCACTTGCATTCCTACAAAGAAGGTTGAGTGCAGCAAGTTCAAACTTTCCTTGTTAATGTAATCTAAAAAGATTCACAACTTAGTAGATTGGCCTCATTTCTAAAGTAGTTTCTTTAGAAAAGAAACATCTTCAGTACCGAACACTGTACTGTGTGAAACAAGTGAATTCGCTTCTAGGAATCAGTTTAATTTCTACGAAAAGGTTGAGTGCAGAAAGTTCAAACGTTCCTTGTTAATGTAATCTAAAGAGATGGCCAAGTTAGAAGATTCAGTTCTCATTTGTAAAAGTACTTTGTTGAGGAAACAAACATCTTCATTTCCGAACATTGTACTGTGTGAAATAAGCTCATTCGGTTCTAGGAATCAGTTGCTTTCCTACAAAGAAGGTTGAGTGCAGCAAGTTCAAACTTTCCTTGTTAGTGTAATCTAAAAAGATGGCCAAGTTAGTAGATTCGCCTCAATTGTAAAGTAGTTTCTTGAGAAAACAAACATCTTCATTGCCGAACATTGTACTGTGTGAAATAAGCTCATTCGGTTCTAGGAATCAGTTGTTTTCCTACAAAGAAGGTTGAGTGCAGCAAGGTCAAACTTTCCTTGTTAATGTAATCTAAAAAGATGCACAACTTAGTAGATTGGCCTCATTTCTAAAGTAGTTTTTTCAGAAAACAAACATCTTCACTACCGAACACTGGACTATGTGAAATAAGCTTGTTCCGTTCTAGGAATCACTTGCTTTCCTACGAAGAAGGTTGAGTGCAGCAAGTTCAAACTTTCCTAGTTTGTGTAATCTAACAAGATGTACAAGCTAGTGGATTCGCCTCATTTCTTAAGTAGTTTCTTTAGAAAAGAAACATCTTCACCAGCGAACACTGTACTGTGTGAAATAAGTGAATTCGCTTCTAGGAATCAGTTTAATTTCTACGAAGATGGTTGAGTGAAGCAAGTTCAAACTTTCCTTGTTAATGAAATCTAAAAAGATGGCCAAGTTAGTAGATTCGCCTCATTTGTAAAGTAGTTTGTTGAGAAAACAAACATCTTCATTTCCAAATATTGTACTGTGTGAAATACGCTCATTCAGTATTAGGAATCAGTTGCTTTCCTATAAAGAAGGTTGAGTGCAGAAAGTTCAAACTTTCCTTGTTAATGTAATCTGAAAAGATGCACAACTTAGTAGGTTGGCCTCATTTCTAAAGTAGTTTGTTTACAAAACAAACATCTTCATTACCGAACACTATACTATGTGAAATGAGCTAGTTCGGTTCAAGGAATTACTTGCTTTCCTACGAAGAAGGTTGAGTGCAGCAAGTTCAAACTTTCCTAGTTTGTGTAATCTAACAAGATATACAAGTTAGTGCATTCGCCTCATTTCTAAAGTAGTTTCTTTAGAACAGAAACATCTTCAGTACTGAGAATTGTACTGTGTGAAATAAGGTAAATCGGTTCTAGGAATCAGTTTAATTTCTACGAAGATGGTTGAGTGCAGCAAGTTCAAACTTTCCTTGTTAATGTAATTTAAAAAGATGCACAACTTAGGAGATTGGCCTCATTTCTAAAGTAGTTTGTTTACAAAAAAAACATCTTCATTACCGATGACTGTACTAGGTGAAATGAGTTCGTTCGGTTCTAGGAATCACTTGCTTTCCTACGAAGAAGGATGAGTGCATCAAATTCAAACTTTCCTCGTTTGTGTATTCTTACAAGATGTACAAGTTAGTGGGTTCACGTCGTTTCTAAAGTGATTTCTTTAGAAAACAAACATCTTCAGTACTAAACACTGTACTGTGTGAAATAAGTTAATTCGGTTCTAGGAATCAGTTTCCTTTCTACGAAGATGGTTAAGTGCAGCAAGTTCAAACTTTCCTTGTTTATGTAATCTAAAAAGATGGCCAAGTTAGCAGAGTCACCTCATTTGTAAAATAGTTTGTTGAGAAAATTAATATCTTTATAGCCGAACATTGTACTGTGTGAAAGAAGCACATTCGGTTCTAGGAATCACTTGCATTCCTACAAAGAAGGTTGAGTGCAGCAAGTTCAAACTTACCTTTTAATGTAATCTGTAAAGATGCACAACTTAGTAGATTGGCCTCATTTCTAAAGTATTTTCTTTAGAAAAGAAACATCTTCAGTACCGAACACTGTACTGTGTGAAATAAGTGAATTCGCTTCTAGGAATCAATTTAATTTCTACGAATAAGGTTGAGTGCAGAAAGTTCAAACGATCCTTGTTAATGTAATCTAAAAAGATGGCCAAGTTAGAAGATTCGCCTCATTTGTAAAGTACTTTGTTGAGGAAACAAACATCTTCATTGCCGAACATTGTACTGTGTGAAATAAGCTCATTCGGTTCTAGGAATCAGTTGCTTTCCTACAAAGAAGGTTGAGTGCAGCAAGGTCAAACTTTCCTTGTAAATGTAATCTGAAAAGATGCACCACTTAGTAGATTGGCCTCATTTCTGAAGTAGTTTGTTTAGAAAACAAACATCTTCATTACCGAACACTGTACTATGTGAAATGAGCTAGTTCGATTCTGGGAATCACTTGCTTTCCTACGAAGAAGGTTGAGTGCAGCAAGTTCAAATTTTCCTAGTTTGTGTAATCTAACAAGATGTACAAGTTAGTGGATTCGCCTCATTTCTAAAGTAGTTTCTTTTGAAAAGAAACATCTTCAGTACCAAACACTGTACTCTGTGAAATAAGTGAATTCGCTTCTAGGAATCAGTTTAAATTCTACGAAGATGGTTGAATGCAGCAAGTTCAAACTTTCCTTGTTAATGGAATCTAAAAAGATGCACAACTTAGTAGATTAGACTAATTTCTAGAGTACTTTCTTTAGAAAAGAAACATCTTCAGTACAGAACACTGTACTATGTGAAATGAGTTAATTCGCTTCTAGGAATCAGTTTAATTTCTACGAAGATGGTTGAGTGCAGGAAGTTCAATCTTTCCTAGTTTGTGTAACCTAACAAGATGTACAAGTTAGTGGATTCACGTCATTTCTAAATTAGTTTCTTTAGAAAACAAACATCTTCAGTACCAAACACTGTAGTTTGTGAAATAAGTTAATTCGGTGCTAGGAATCAGTTTCCTTTCTACAAAGATGGTTGAATGTAGCAAGTTCAAACATTCCTTATTAATGTAATCTAAAAAGATGTCCAAGTTTGTTGATTTGCCTCATTTCTATAGTAGTTTCTTTAGAAAACAAACCTATATTGCCAAACTTTGTACTGGGTGAAATGAGCTAATTCGGTTCTAGGAATCAGTTTACTTTCTACGAAGATGGTTGAATTTAGCAAGTTCAATCTTTCCTTTTTTATGTGCTCTAAAAAGATGTCCAAGTTAGTAGATCTGCCTCATTGGTAAAGTAGTTTGTTGAGAAAACAAACATCTTCATTGCTGAACATTGTACTGTGTGTAAAAAGCTAATTCGGTTCTAGAATTCAGTTGCTTTCCTACAAAGAAAGTTGAGTGCAGCCAGTTCAAACTTTCCCTGTTAATGTCATCTAAAAAGATGCACAACTTAGTAGATTGGCCTCATTTCTAATGCTGTTTCTTTAGAAAAGAAACATCTTCAGTACCGAACACTGTACTGTGTGAAATAAGTGAATTCGCTTCTAGGAATCAGTTTAATTTCTACGAAGATGGTTGAGTGCAGCAAGTTCAAACTTTCCTTGTTAATGTAATCTAAAAAGATGCACAACTTAGTAGATTGGCCTCATTTCCAAAGTAGTTTGTTTACAAAACAAACATCTTCATTACCGAACACTATACTATGTGAAATGAGCTTGTTCGGTTCTAGGAATCACTTGCTTTCCTACGCAGAACGTTGAGTGCAGCAACTTCAAACTTTCCTCGTTTTTGTAATCTAACAAGATGTACAAGTTAGTGGATTGGCATTGTTTGTAAAGTGGTTTCTTTAGAAAACAAACAACTTCCGTACTGAACACTGTACTGTGTGAAATAAGTTAATTCGGTTCTAGGAATCAGTTTCCTTTCTACGAAGATGGTTGAGTGCAGCAAGTTCAAACTTTCCTTGTTAATGTAAACTAAAAAGATGTCCAAGTTTGTAGATTTGCCTCATTGGTAAAGTAGTTTGTTGAGAAAACAAACATCTTCATTGCCGCACATTGTACTGTGTGAAATAAGCTCATTCGGTTCTAGGAATCAGTTGCTTTCCTACAAAGAAGGTTGAGTGCAGCAAGGTCAAACTTTCCTTTTTAATGTAATCGAAAAAGATGCACAACTTAGTAGATTGGCCTCATTTCTAAAACAGTTTCTTTAGAAAAGAAACATCTTCTGTATCGAACACTGTGCTATGTGAAATAAGTTAGTTCGCTTCTAGGAATCAGTTTAATTTCTACGAAGACGGTTGAGTGCAGCAAGTTCAAACTTTCCTTGTTAATGTAATCTAAAAAGAAGGGCAAAGTTAGTAGATTCGACTCATTTGTAAAGTAGTTTGTTGAGAAAACCAACATCTTCATTGTCAAACATTGTCATGTGTGAAATAAGCTCATTCGGTTCTAGGAATCAGTTGCTTTCCTACAAAGAAGGTTGAGTGCAGCAAGTTCAAACTTTCCTTGTTAATGTAATCTAAAAAGATGCATAACTTAGTAGATTGGCCTCATTTATAAAGTAGTTTGTTGAGAAAACAAACATCTTCATTACCAAACACTGTACTATGTGAAATGAGCTAGTTCGGTTCTAGGAATCACTTGCTTTCCTACGAAGAAGGTTGAGTGCAGCAAGTTCAAGCTTTTCTAGTTTGTGTAATCTAACAAGATGTATAAGTTAGTGGATTCGCGTCATTTCTAAAGTGGTTCCTTTGGAAAACAAACATCTTCAGTACTGAACACTGTACTGTGTAAAATAAGTTAATTCGGTTCTAGGAATCAGTTTCCTTTCAACAAAGATGGTTGAGTGCAGCAAGTTCACACTTTCCTTGTTAATGTAATCTAAAAGGATGGCCAAGTTAGCAGATTCACCTCATTTGTAAAGAAGTTTGTTGAAAAAATTAAAATCTTCATTGCCGAACATTGTACTGTGTTAAATAAGCTTATTCGGTTCTAGGAATCAGTTTCCTTTCTATGAATATGGTTGAGTTTAGCAAGTTCAAACTTTCCTTGTTAATGTAATCTAAAAAGATGTCCAAGTTAGTAGATTTGCCTCATTGGTAAAGTAGTTTGTTGAGAAAACAAACATCTTCATTGCCGAACATTGTACTGTGTGTAAAACGATAATTCCTTTCTAGAATTCAGTTGCTTTCCTACAAAGACGGTTGAGTGCAGAAAGTTCAAACTTTCCTTGTTAATGTAATCTAAAGAGATGCACAACTTAGTAGATTGGCCTCATTTCTAAAGTAGTTTCTTTAGAAAAGAAACATCTTCAGTACCGAACACTGTACTGTGTGAAATAAGTTAATTCGCTTCTAGGAATCTGTTTAATTTCTACGAAGAAGGTTGAGTGCAGCAAGTTCAAAGTTTCCTAGTTTGTGTAATCTAACAAGATATACAAGTTAGTGGATTCGCCTCATTTCTAAAGTAGTTTCTTTAGAAAAGAAATATCTTCAGTACCGAACACTGTACTGTGTGAAATAAGTTCAAGCTCATTCAGTTCTAGAATTCAGGTGCTTTCCTACAAAGACCGTTGAATGCAGCAAGTTCAAACTTTCCTTGGTAATGTAATCTAAAAAGATGTCCAGCTTAGTAGATTCACCTCATTTCTAAAGCAGTGTCTTTAGAAAACAAACCTTCATTGCCAAACATTGTACTGTATGAAATGAGCTAATTCGGTTCTAGGAATGAGTTTACTTTCTACGAAGATGGTTGAGTTTAGCAAGTTCAAACTTTCCTTGTTAATGTAATCTAAAAAGATGCACAAATTACTGGATTCGACTCATTTGTAAAGTAATTTCTTTAGAAAAGTAACATCTTCAGTACCGAACACTGTACTGTGTGAAATGAATTAATTCGCTTCTAGGAATCAGTTTAATTTCTACAAAGATGGTTGAGTGCAGCAAGTTCAAACTTTCTTGTTAATGTAATTTGCAAAGATGGCCAAGTTAGTAGATTCACCTCATTTGTAAAGTAGCTTGTTGAGAAAACAAACATCTTCATTGACGAACATTGTACTGTGTGAAAAAAGCTAATTCGGATCTAGAATTCAGTTGCTTTCCTACAAAGACGGTTGAGTGCAGCAAGTTCAAATATTCCTTGTTAACGTATTCTAAAAGGATGCACGACTTAGTGGATTCGCCTCATTTCTAAAGTAATTTCTTTAGAAAAGAAACATCTTCAGTACCGAACACTGTACTGTGTGAAATACGTTAATTCGCTTCTAGGAATCAGTTTAATTTCTACGAAGATGGTTGAGGGCAGCAAGTTCAAACTTTCCTTGTTAATGTAATCTGCAAAGATGGCCAAGTTAGTAGATTCACCTCATTTGTAAAGTAGTTTGTTGAGAAAACAAACATCTTCATTGCCGGACATTGTACTGTGCGAAAAAAGCTAATTCGGATCTAGAATTCAGTTGCTTTCCTACAAAGACGGTTGAGTGCAGCAAGTTCAAACATTCCTTGTTAATGTATTGTAAAAAGATGCACAACTTAGTGGATTCGCCTCATTTCTAAAGTAATTCTTTAGAAAAGAAACATCTTCAGTACCGAACACTGTACTGTGTGAAATAAGTTAATTGGGTTCTAGGAATCAGTTTCCTTTCTACGAAGATGGTTGACTTTAGCAAGTTCAAACTTTCCTTGTTAATGTAATCTAAAAAGATGTCCAAGTTAGTAGATTCGCCTCATTTCTAAAGTAGTTTCTTTAGAAAACAAACCTTCATTGCCAATCATTGTACTGTGTGAAATGAGCTAATCCGGTTGTAGGAATTAGTTTACTTTCTACGAAGATTGTTGAGTTTAGCAAGTTCAAACTTTCCTTGTTAATGTAATCTAAAAAGATGTCCAAGTTAGTAGATTTGCCTCATTGGTAAAGTAGTCTGTTGAGAAAACAAACATCTTCATTGCCGAACATTGTACTGTGTGAAAAAAGCTAATTTAGTTCTAGAAATCAGTTGCTTTCCTACAAAGACGGTTGAGTGCAGCAAGTTCAAACTTTCTGTGGTAGTTTGAATATATGTCCCCCAATATATTCAGGTATTTTTTCTTGTTTTATAGTTTGCATCTGCAATCACCTTGCTAGAGGCAAGGTCACTGGGGGCCCGGTCTTAAGGTGTGGTGATGGTTTGAGATTCCATTGTAAAGATATGCAAATGTGCCTAGCAGGAGTTCCTGAAGTGTGCTGTGTGAACTTTTGGCTGTAGTTTTGCTCTGTGTGCTGTGGTGGCTGGTTGGCTTTTGCTCTCTCTGCTCGGCCCTGTGAAGAGCAGGCTGCTTCTCCTGCCTTTGTGGAACTTCCCCTGGATCTGTAAGCTTCAATAAATAAATATCCCTTCCTCCATAACTGCCTGGTCTGGAAGTTCATCTCAGCGAACGTGAAGTTGTCTGCAACAGTAAAGTGGTACCGAGGAGTGTGGGGTGAGATGAACCTGACCGTGTGGATATTCGTCTTTTGGAACTTTTGTTTTGGAAGAATGGACATGGACTTGGTGCTTGCAACTGAAGGTTCCTTCTGGAGTGGTAAGCCAAGTTTTATGGACTATTTTGATGAGAGTTTGAGAATGCTAAGTGCACATAGTACTGAACTTCGAGGCTTGGCTTATGAGCTTTCTAAGGGGAAGGAAAGACTGCAGAGGACTTTGTTGGAACTGGGCTACTGGCATAAGGGATGGCTACGTTCCGCTATCCAGGCCCTGAAAGTTTGATCAAGGTTAAATTTGTAATGGACTGATGTGCTTGGCTAAAGATAACAGACTGAGATTTTAAGATTTTAAGTGTGAAAACCTGAAGCAAGTTAAAAGTAGAGGCATGGAGACTGGTTTAGCTGCTATTGTCAACCACATTAGCAATCTTAAGGAAGGTGGAAGGAAGGTGGCCTGACTTGATTTACATTAAAACAATGGAGAGGATGCCTGAGGAAAGACTGTTAGAAATGCAAACTCTTTGGAAAGAGTTGACTGGAGAAGGAACCTGCTTTTCAAGGCTACGGTTTATTTTGTCCCTGGATTTAGAATATGGCTGTGTCCTGCACACCTGGTATTAGTTTTGGAAATATGAAAAATGCATGGAGTGGTCATGAGTCGCACACGGTTCCAGGAGCCGCTGCTGAGATGCGGCATGAGGCAGGGCATGAAGACCCTCAGGAATAGGCTGGAAGAGTCTTTGGAAGATGGACCGTGGTTTTCATGGAGACCTGAAGATGTTTTGGATATACCAGGACTGTGCAAAAGGGCTACCATGGAGTGCAGTGTTGGCATGGGATGAAAGTTTTCCCTGGCGACTCTGCCCAGCTGGAGGGGCGGAATTGGAAAACCTGGAGACTGTCAGTCTATGGTTATATTGAACTTGAACTGCAGAAGTTTGATGACGGCTGATGGTGATTGAGTTTGCATTGTTTTAGTCTCTCCTTGCTATTCCTTATACAGTTAAAATGTTTACTCTGTGCCTTTACATGTTGAAAGTATTTAACTTGTTTGATTTTACAGTACTATCTTAAGTTGGTCAAGACTGTGAGACCTTTTGAAATTGGACTGAATACAATTTACAATGTGTGATAGTTATAAATCTATTGGGGGCCAGGAGCTAAATATATTGGGGGCCAGGGGCGGAATGTGGTAGTTTGAATATATGTCCCCCAATATATTCAGTTTTTTTTATTATTTTATAGTTTGCATCTGCAATCACCTTGCTAGAGGCAAGGTCACTGGGGGCCGGTCTTAAGGTGTGGTGATGGTTTGAGATTCCAATGTAAAGATATGCAAATGTGCCTAGCAGGAGTTCCTGAAGTGTGCTGTGTGACCTTTAGGCTGTAGTTTTGCTCTGTGTGCTGTGGTGGCTGGTTGGCTTTTGCTCTCTCTGCTCGGCCCTGTGAAGAGCAGGCTGCTTCTCCTGCCTTTATGGAACTTCCCCTGGATCTGTAAGCTTCAATAAATAAATATCCCTTCCTCCATAACTGCCTGGTCTGGAAGTTCATCTCAGCGAACCTGAAGTTGTCTACAACACTTTCCTTGTTAATATAATCTAAAAAGATGCACAACGTAGTAGATTGGCCTCATTTCTAAAGTAGTTTCTTTAGAAAAGAAACATCTTCAGTACCGAACACTGTACTGTGTGAAATAAGTTAATTCGCTTCTAGGAATCAGTTTAATTTCTACGAAGAAGGGTGAGTGCAGCAAGTTCAAATTTTCCTAGTTTGTGTAATATAAGAAGATGTACAAGTTAGTGGATTCGCCTCATTTCTAATGTAGTTCCTTTAGAAAAGAAACATCTTCAGTACCAAACACTGTACTGTGTGAAATAAGTTAATTCACTTCTAGGAATCAGTTTAACTTCTATGAAGAAGGTTGAGTGCAGCAAGTTCAAACTTTCCTTGTTAATGTAATCTAAAGAGATGGCCAAGTTAGAAGATTCGCCTCATTTGTAAAGTACTTTGTTGAGAAAACAAACATCTTCATTGCCGAACATTGTACTGTGTGAAATAAGCTCATTCATTTCTAGGAATCAGTTGCTTTCCTACAAAGAATGTTGAGTGCAGCAAGTTGAAACTCTCCTTGTTAATGTAATCTAACAAGATGTCCAAGACAGTAGATTTGCCTCATTTGTAAAGTAGTTTGTTGAGAAAACAAACATCTTTGTTGCCGAATATTGTACTGTGTGAAAAAACCTAATTCGGATCTAGAATTCAGTTGCTTTCCTACAAAGACGGTTGAGTGCAGCAAGTTCAAACATTCCTTGTTAATGTAATCTCAAAAGATGCACAACTTAGTGGATTCGCCTCATTTCTAAAGTAATTTCTTTAGAAAAGAAACATCTTCAGTACCGAACACTGTACTGTGTAAAATAAGCTAGTTTGGTTCTAGTAATAACTTGCTTTCCTACGAAGAAGGATGAGTGCAGCAAGTTCAAACATTCCTAGTTTGTGTAATCTAACAAGATGCACAAGTTAGTGGATTCACGTCATTTCTGAAGTAGTTTCTTTAGAAAACACACATCTTCAGTACCGAACATTCTACTGTGTTAAATAAGTTAATTCGGTTCCAGGAATCAGTTTCCTTTCTACGAAGATGGTTGAGTTTAGCAAGTTCAAACTTTCCTTGTTAATGTAATCTAAAAAGATGCCCAAGTTAGTAGATTCACCTCATTTCTAAAGTAGTTTAATTAGAAAAAAACCTTCATTGCCAAACATTGTACTGTATGAAATAAGCTTATTCGGTTCTAGGAATCAGTTTACTTTCTACGAAGATGGTTGAGTTTAGCAAGTTCAAACTTTCCTTGTTAATGTAATATAAAAAGATGTCCAAGTTACTAGATTTGCCTCATTGGTAAAGTAGTTTCTTGAGAAAACAAACATCTTCATTGCGGAACACTGAACTGTGTGTAGAAAGCTAATTCGGTTCTAAAATTGAGTTGCTTTCCTACAAAGACGGTTGAGTGCAGAAAGTTCAAACTTTCCGTGTTAATGTAATCTAAAAAGATGCAAAACTTAGTAGATTGGCCTCATTTCTAAAGTAGTTTCTTTAGTAAAGAAACATCTTCAGTACCGAACACTGTACTGTGTGAAATAAGTGAATTCGCTTCTAGGAATCAGTTTAACTTCTACGAAGATGGTTGAGTACACCAAGTTCAAACTTTCCTTGTTAATGTAATCTAAAAAGATGGCCAAGTTAGCAGAATTGCCTCATTTGTAAAGTAGTTTGTTGAGAAAACAAACATCTTCATTGCCAAACATTGTACTGTGTGAAATAAGCTCATTCGGTTCTAGGAATCATTTGCTTTCCTACAAAGAAGGTTGAGTGCAGTAAGTTCAAACTTTCGTTGTTAATGTAATCTGAAAAGTTGCACAACTAAGTACATTGGCCTCATTTCTAAAATAGTTTGTTTACAAAACAAACATCTTCATTACCGAACACTATACTATGTGAAATGAGCTAGTTCGGTTCTAGGAATCACTTGCTTTCCTACGAACGAGGTTGAGTGCAGCAAGTTCAAACTTTCCTCGTTTCTGTAATCTAACAAGATTTACAAGTTAGTGGATTCGCGTCATTTCTAAAGTGGTTTCCTTATTAAACAAACATCTTCAGTACTAAACACTGTATCGTGTGAAATAAGTTAATTCGGTTCTAGGAATCAGTTTCCTTTATACGAAGATGGTTGAGTGCAGCAAGTTCAAACGTTCATTTTTAATGTAATCTAAAAAGATGGCCAAGTTAGCAGAGTCACCTCATTTGTAAAGTAGTTCATTGAGAAAATTAACATCTTTATTGCCGAACATTGTACTGTGTGAAATAAGCTCATTCAGTTCTAGGAATCACTTGCTTTCCCACAAAGAAGGTTGAGTGCAGCAAGTTCAAACTTTCCTTGTTAATGTAATCTTAAAAGATACACAACTTAGTAGATTGTCCTCATTTGTAAAGTAGTTTCTTTAGAAAAGAAACATCTTCAGTACCGAACACTGTACTGTGTGAAATAAGTTAATTCGCTTCTAGGAATCAGTTTAATTTCTACGAAGAAGGTTGAGTGCAGCAAGTTCAAACTTTCCTTGTTAATTTAATCTAAAAAGATGGCCAAGTAAGAACATTCGCCTCATTTGTAAAGTAGTTTGTTGAGAAAACAAACATCTTCATTGCCGAACATTGTACTGTGTGAAATAAGCTCATTCGGTTCTAGGAATCAGTTGCTTTCCTACAAAGAAGGTTGAGTGCAGCAAGTTCAAACCTTCCTTGTTAATGTAATCTAAAAAGATGCACAACTTAGGAGATTGGCCTCATTTCTAAAGTACTTTCTTTAGAAAAGAAATATCTTCAGTACCGAACACTGTACTGTGTGAAATATGTTAATTCGCTTCTAAGAATCAGTTTAATTTCTACGAAGAAGGTTGAGTGCAGCAAGTTCAAACTTTCCTTGTAAATGTAATCTAAAAAGATGGCCAAGTGAGAAGATTCGCCTCATTTGTAAAGTACTTTGTTAAGAAAACAAACATCTTCATTGCTGAACATTCTACTGTGTGAAATAAGCTCATTCGGTTCTGGGAATCAGTTGCTTTCCTACAAAGAAGGTTGAGTGCAGCAAGTTCAAACTTTCCTTGTTAATGTAATCTAAAGAGATGCACAACGTAGTAGATTGGCCCCATTTCTAAAGTAGTTTCTTTAGAAAACAAACATCTTCATTACCAAACACTGTACTATGTGAAATAAGCTAGTTCCGTTCTAGCAATCACTTGCTTTCCTATGGAGAAGGTTGAGTGCAGCAAGTTCAAACTTTCCTAGTTTGTCTAATGTAACAAGATGTACAAGTTAGTGGATTCGCCTCATTTCTAAAGTAGGTTCTTTAGAAAAGAAACATCTTCAGTACCGAAGACTGTACTGTGTGAAATAAGTTAATTCGCTTCTAGAAATCAATTTAATTTATACGAAGATGGTTGAGGGCAGGAAGTTCAAACTTTCCTTGTTAATGTAATCTAAAAAGATGGCCAAGATAGTAGATTCGACTCATTTGTAAAGTAGTTTGTTGAGAAAACAAACATCTTCATTGCCAAACATTGTACTGTATGAAATAAGCTCATTCGGCTCTAGGAATCAGTTGCTTTCCTACAAAGAAGGTTGAGTGCAGCAAGTTCAAACTTTCCTTGTTAATGTAATCTGAAAAGTTGCACAACTTAGTAGATTGGCCTCATTTCTAAAGTAGTTTGTTTACAAAACAAACATCTTCATTACCGAACACTATACTATGTGAAATGAGCTAGATTGGTTCTAGGAATCACTTGCTTTCCTACGAAGAAGGTTGAGCGCAGCAAGTTCAAACTTTCCTCGTTTGTGTAATCTAACAAGGTTTACAAGTTAGTGGATTCGCGTCATTTCTAATGTGGTTTCCTTATAAAACAAACATCTTCGGTACTGAGCACTGTACTGTGTAAAATAAGTTAATTCGGTTCTAGGAATCAGTTTCCTTTCTACGAAGATGGTTGAGTGCAGCAAGTTCAAACTTTCCTTGTTAATGTAATCTAAAAAGATGGCCAAGTTATCAGAGTCACCTCATTTGTAAAGTAGTTTGCTGAGAAAATTAACATCTTTTTTGCCGAATAATGTACGCTGTGAAATAAGCTCATTCGGTTCTAGGAATCACTTGCTTTCCTACAAAGAAGTTTGAGTGCAGCAAGTTCAAATTTTTCTTGTTAATGTAATCTTAAAAGATGCACAACTTAGTAGATTGGCTTCATTTCTAAAGTAGTTTCTTTAGAAAAGAAACATCTTCAGTACCAAATACTGTACTGTGTGAAATAAGTTAATTCGCTTCTAGGAATCAGTTTCATTTCTATGAAGAAGGTTGAGTGCAGCAAGTTCAAACTTTCCTTGTTAATGTAATCTAAGAAGATGGCCAAGTTCCCAGAGTCACCTCATTTGTAAAGTAGTTTGTTGAGTTAATTAACATCTTTATTACCAAACATTGTACTGTGTGAAATAAGCTCATTCGGTTCTAGGAATCACTTGCTTTCCTACAAAAAAGGTTGAGTGCAGCAAGTTCAAACTTTCCTTGTTAATGTAATCTAAAAAGATGCATAACTTAGTAGATTGGCCTCATTTCTTAAAGTAATTTCTTTAGAAAAGAAACATCTTCAGTATCGAACACTGTACTGTGTGAATAAGGTAATTCTTCTAGAAATCAATTTAATTTCTCTGAAGATGGTTGAGTGCAGCAAGTTCAAACTTTCCTAGTTTGTGTAATCTAAAAAGATGTACAAGTTAGTGGATTTGCATCATTTGTAAATTAGTTTGTTTAGAAAACAAACATCTTCATTACCCAAACATTGTACTGTATGAAATAAGCTAATTCGGTTCTAGGAATCAGTTTCCTTTCTACAAAAGATGGTTGAGTTTAGCAAGTTCAAACTTTCCTTGTTAATGTAATCTAAAAAGATTTCACAACTTAGTAGATTGGCCTCATTTCTAAAGTAGTTTCTTTAGAAAACAAACATAAATTGCCAAACACTGTACTGTGAAATGAGCTAATTGGTTCTAGGAATCAGTTTCTTTCTTCGAAGATGGTTGAGTTTAGCAAGTTCAAACTTTCCTTGTTAATGTAATCTAAAAAGATTTCAAAGTTAGTAGATTCAGCTAAAGTAGTTTCTTTAGAAAACAAACACCTTCGGTACCAAACTTTGTACTGTGTGAAATAAGTTAACTCGGTTCTAGGAATCAGTTTACTTTCTACGAAGATGGTTGAGTGCAGCAAGTTCAAACTTTCCTTGTTAATGTAATCTAAAAAGATGTCCAAGTTAGTAGAGTTTGCCTCATTTGTAAAGTAGTTTGTTGAGCAAACAAACATCTTCATTGCCGAACATTGTACTGTGTGAAATAAGCTAATTTAGTTCTAGGAATCAGTTGCTTTCCTACAAAGAAGTTTGAGTGCAGCAAGTTCAAATTTTTCTTGTTAATGTAATCTTAAAAGATGCACAACTTAGTAGATTGCTTCATTTCTAAAGTAGTTTCTTTAGAAAAGAAACATCTTCAGTACCAAATACTGTACTGTGTGAAATAAGTTAATTCGCTTCTAGGAATCAGTTTCATTTCTATGAAGAAGGTTGAGTGCAGCAAGTTCAAACTTTCCTTGTTAATGTAATCTAAGAAGATGGCCAAGTTCCCAGAGTCACCTCATTTGTAAAGTAGTTTGTTGAGTTAATTAACATCTTTATTGCCGAACATTGTACTGTGTGAAATAAGCTCATTCGGTTCTAGGAATCACTTGCTTTCCTACAAAAAAGGTTGAGTGCAGCAAGTCCAAACTTTCCTTGTTAATGTAATCTAAAAAGATGCATAACTTAGTAGATTGGCCTCATTTCTTAAGTAATTTCTTTAGAAAAGAAACATCTTCAGTATCGAACAATGTACTGTGTATAATAAGGTAATTCGCTTCTAGGAATCCGTTTAATTTCTACGAAGATGGTTAAGTGCAGCAAGTTCAAACTTTCCTAGTTTGTGTAATCTAACAAGATGTACAAGTTAGTGGATTTGCATCATTTATAAATTAGTTTCTTTAGAAAACAAACATCTTCAGTACCGAACACTGTACTGTGTGAAATAAGTTAATTCGGTTCTAGGAATCAGTTTCCTATCTACGAAGATGGTTGAGTTTAGCAAGTTCAAACTTTCCTTGTTAGTGTAATCTAAAAAGATTTCCAAGTTAGTAGATTCGCCTCATTTCTAAAGTAGTTTCTTTAGAAAACAAACCTAAATTGCCAAACTTTGTACTGTGTGAAATGAGCTAATTCGGTTCTAGGAATCAGTTTCCTTTCTTCGAAGATGGTTGAGTTTAGCAAGTTCAAACTTTCCTTGTTAATGTAATCTAAAAAGATGTCCAAGTTAGTAGATTCGCCTCATTTCTAAAGTAGTTTCTTTAGAAAACAAACCTAAATTGCCAAACTTTGTACTGTGGGAAATGAGCTAACTCGGTTCTAGGAATCAGTTTACTTTCTACGAAGATGGTTGAGTTTAGCAAGTTCAAACTTTCCTTGTTAATGTGCTCTAAAAAGATGTCCAAGTTAGTAGATTTGCCTCATTGGTAAAGTAGTTTGTTGAGCAAACAAACATCTTCATTGCCGAACATTGTACTGTGTGAATAAAGCTAATTTAGTTCTAGAATTCAGTTGCTTTCCTACAAAGAAGGTTGAGTGCAGCCAGTTCAAACTTTCCTCGTTCATGTAATATAAAAAGATGCACAACTTAGTAGATTGGCCTCATTTCTAAAGTAGTTTCTTTAGAAAAGAAACATCTTCAGTACCGAACACTGTACTGTGTGAATTGAATTAATTCGCTTCTAGAAATCAGTTTAATTTCTACGAAGATGGTTAAGTCCAGCAAGTTCAAACTTTCCTAGTTTGTGTAATCTAACAAGATGTACAAGTTAGTGGATTCGCGTCATTTCTAAATTAGTTTCTTTAGAAAACAAACATCTTCAGTACCGAACACTCTACTGTGTGAAATAAGTTAATTCGGTTCTAGGAATCAGTTTCCTTTCTACGAAGATGGTTGAGTTTAGCAAGTTCAAACTTTCCTTGTTACTTTAATCTGAAAAGATGTCCAAGTTAGTAGATTTGCCTCATTTCTAAATTAGTTTCTTTAGAAAAGAAACATCTTCAATACCGAACACTGTACTGTGTGAAATAAGTTAATTCGCTTCTAGGAATCAGTTTAATCTCTATGAAGAAGGTTGAGTACAGCAAGTTCAAACTTTCCTAGTTTGTGTAATATAACAAGATGTACAAGTTATTGCATTCGCCTCATTTCTAAAGTAGTTTATTTAGAAAAGAAACATCTTCAGTACCGAACACTGTACTGTGTGAAATAAGGTAATTCGGTTCTAGGAATCAGTTTAATTTCTACGAAGATGGTTGAGTGCAGCAAGTTCAAACTTTCCTTGTTAATGTAATCTAGAAAGATCCACAACTTAGTAGATTGGCCTCATTTCTAAAGTAGTTTGTTTACAAAACAAACATCTTCATTACAGAACACTATACAATGTGAAATGAGCTAGTTCGGTTCTAGGAATCACTTGCTTTCCTATGAAGAAGGTTGAGTGCAGCAAGGTCAAACTTTCCTTGTTAATGTAATCTAAAAAGATGGCCAAGTTAGCAGACTTACCTCATTTGTAAAATAGTTTGTTGAGAAAATTAACATCTTTATTGCCGAACATTGTACTGTGTGAAATAAGCTCATACGCTTCTAGGAATTACTTGCTTTCCTACAAAGGAGGTTGAGTGCAGCAAGTTCAAACTTTCCTTGTTAATGTAATCTAAAAAGATGCACAACTTAGTAGATTATCCTCATTTCTAAAGCAGTTTCTTTAGAAAAGAAACATCTTCAGTACCGAACAATGTACAGTGTGAAATAAGTTAATTCGCTTCTAGGAATCAGTTTAATTTCTACGAAGAAGGTTGAGTGCAGCAAGTTCAAAGTTTCCTTGTTAATGTAATCTAAAAAGATGGCCAAGTTAGAAGATTCGCCTCATTTGTAAAGTACTTTGTTGAGAAAACAAACATCTTCATTGCCGAACAATGTACTGTGTGAAATAAGCTCATTCTGTTCTAGGAATCAGTTGCTTTCCTACAAAGAAGGGTGAGTGCAGCAAGTTCAAACTTTCCTTGTTAATGTAATCTAAAAACATGCACAACTTAGTAGATTGGACTCATTTCTAAAGTAGTTTGTTTAGAAAAAAACATCTTCATTACCGAACACAGTGCTATGTGAAATAAGCTAGTTCAGTTCTAGCAATCACTTGCTTTCCTACGAAGAAGGTTGAGTGCAGCAAGTTCAAACTTTCCTAGTTTGTGTAATCTAACAAGATGTACAAGTTAGTGGGTTCGTCTCATTTCTAATGTAGTTTCTTTAGAAAAGAAACATCTTCAGTACCAAAAACTGTACTGTGTGAAATAACTGAATTCGCTTCTAGCAATCAGTTTAATTTCTACAAAGATGGTTGATTGCAGCAAGTTCAAAATTTCCTTGTTAATGTAATCTAAAAAGATGGCCAAGTTAGTAGATTCGCCTCATTTGTTAAGTAGTTTGTTGAGAAAACAAACATCTTCATTGCCGAACATTGTACTGTGTGAAATAAGCTCATTCGGTTCTGGGAATCAGTTGCTTTCCTACAAAGAAGGTTGAGTGCAGCAAGTTCAAACTTTCCTTGTTAATGTAATCTGAAAACAAGCACAACGTAGTAGATTGGCCTCATTTCTCAAGTAGTTTGTTTAGAAAACAAACATCTTCATTACCGAACACTGTACTATGTGAAATGAGCAAGTTTGATCTAGGAATCAATTGCTTTCCTATGAAGAAGGTTGAGTGCAGCAAGTTCAAACTTTCCTTCTTAATGTAATCTAAAAAGATGGACAAGTTAGAAGATTCGCCTGATTTGTAAAGTACTTTGTTGAGAAAACAAACATCTTCATTGCCGAACATTGTACTGTGTGAAATAAGCTCATTCGGTTCTAGGAATCAGTTGCTTTCCTACGAAGAAGGTTGAGTGCAGCCAGTTCAAACTTTCCTTGTTAATGTAATATAAAAAGATGTACAACTTAGTAGATTGGCCTCATTTCTAAAGTAGTGTCTTTAAAAAAGTAACATCTTCAGTACCGAACTCTGTACTGTGTGAAATAAGTTAATTCGCTTCAAGAAATCAGTTTAATTTCTATGAAGAAGGTTGAGTGCGGCAAGTTCAATCTTTCCTAGTTTGTGTAATCTAACAAGATGTACAAGTTATTGCATTCGCTTCATTTCTAAAATAGTTTCTTTAGCAAAGAAACATCTTCAGTACCGAACCCTGTACTGTGTGAAATAAGGTAATTTGGTTCTAGGAATCAGTTTAATTTCTACGAAGATGGTTGAGTGCAGCAAGTTCAAACTTTCCTTGTTAATGTAATCTGAAAAGATGCACAACTTAGTAGATTTTCCTAATTTCTAAAGTACTTTGTTTACAAAACAAACATCTTCATTAGAGAACACTATACAATGTGAAATGAGCTAGTTCGGTTCTAGGAATCACTTGCTTTCCTATGAAGATAGTTGAGTGCAGCAAGTTCAAACTATCCTTGTTAATGTAATCTAAAAAGATGGCCAAGTTAGCAGAGTCACCTCATTTGTAAAATAGTTTGTTGAGAAAATTAACATCTTTATTGCCGAACATTGTACTGTGTGAAAAAAGCTCATTCGGATCTAGGAATCACTTGCTTTCCTACAAAGAAGGTTGAGTGCAGCAATGTCAAACTTTCCTTGTTAATGTAATCTAAAAAGAAGCACAACTTAGTAGATTGGCCTCATTTCTAAAGTAGTTTCTTTAGAAAAGTAACATCTTCAGTACCGAACACTGTACTGTGTGAAATGAGTTACTTCGCTTCTAGGTATCGGTTTACTTTCTATGAAGAAGGTTGAGTTCAGCAAGTTCAAATTTTCCTAGTTTGTGTAATCTAACACGATGTACAAGTTAGTGGATTCGCCTCATTTCTAACGTAGGTCCTTCAGAAAAGAAACATCTTCAGTTCCAAACACTGAACTGTGTGAAATAAGTGAATTCGGTTTTAGGAATCAGTTTCCTTTTTACGAAGATTGTTGAGTTTAGCCAGTTCAAACTTTCCTTGTTAATGTAATCTAAAAAGATATCCAAGTTAGTAGATTCGCCTCATTTCTAAAGTAGTTTCTTTAGAAAACAAACCTAAATTGCCAAACTTTGTACTGTGTGAAATGAGCTAATACGGTTTTAGGAATCAGTTTACTTTCTATGAAGATGGTTGAGTTTAGCAACTTCAAACTTTCCTTGTTAATGTGCTCTAAAAAGATGCCCAAGTTAGTAGATTTGCCTCATTGGTAAAGTAGTTTGTTGAGAAAACAAACATCTTCATTTCTGAACATTGTACTGTGTGAAAAAAGCTAATTTAGTTCTAGAATTCAGTTGCTTTCCTACAAAGAAGGTTGAGTGCAGCCAATTCAATCTTTCCTTGTTAATGTAATCTAAAAAGATGCACAGCGTAGTATATTGGCCTCATTTCTAATGTAGTTTCTTTAGAAAAGAAAAATCTTCAGTACCGAACACTGTACTATGAGAAATAAGTTAATTCGCTTCTAGGAATCAGTTTAATTTCTACGGAGAAGTTTGAGTGCAGCAAGTTCAAAGTTCCCTAGTTTGTGTAGTCTAACAAGATGTACAACTTAGTGCATTCGCCTCATTTCTAAAGTAGTTTCTTTACAAAAGAAACATCGTCAGTACCGAACACTGTACTGTGTGAAATAAGGTAATTCGGTTCTAGGAATCAGTTTAATTTCTACGAACATGGTTGAGTGCAACAAGTTCAAACTTTCCTTGTTAATGTAATCTAAAAAGATGGCCAAGTTAGTAGATTCACCTCATTTGTAAAGTAGTTTGTTGAGAAAACAAACATCTTCATTGCCAAACATTGCACTGTGTGAAATAAGCTCATTCGGTTCTAGGAATCAGTTGCTTTCCTACAAAGAAGGTTGAGTGCAGCAAGTTCAAACTTTCCTTGTTAATGTAATCTGAAAAGTTTCACAACTTAGTAGATTGGACTCATTTCTAAAGTAGTTTGTTTACAAAACAAACATCTTCATGACCGAACACTATACTATGTGAAATGAGCTAGTTTGGTTCTAGGATTCACTTGCTTTCCTATGAAGAAGGTTGAGTGCAGCAAGTTAAAACTTTCCTCGATTGTGTAATCTAAAAAGACATACAAGTTAGTGGATTTGCGTCATTTCTAAAGTGGTTTCTTTAGAAAACAAACATCTTCAGTACTGAACACTGTACTGTGTGAAATAAGTTAATTCTTTTCTAGGAATCAGTTTCCTTTCTACAAAGATGGTTGAGTGCAGCAAGTTCAAACTTTCTTTGTTAATGTAATCTAAAAAGATGGCCTCGTTAGCAGATTCACCTCATTTGTAAAATAGTTTGTTGAGAAAATTAACATCTTTATTGCCGAACATTGTACTGTGTGAAATAAGCTCATTCGGTTCTAGGAATGACTTGCTTTCCTACAAATAAGGTTGAGTGCAGCAAGTTCAAACTTTCCTTGTTAATGTAATCTAAAAAGTTGCACAACTTAGTAGATTGGCCTCATTTCTAAATTAGTTTCTTTAGAAAAGAAACATCTTCAGTACCGAACACTGTACAGTGTGAAATAAGTTAATTCGCTTCTAAGAATCAGTTTAATTTCTAAGAAGAAGGTTGAGTGCAGCAAGTTCAAACTTTCCTAGTTAATGTAATCTAAAAAGATGTCCAAGTTAGAAGATTTTCCTCATTTGTAAAGAACTTTGTTGAGAAAACAAACATATTCTTTGCCGAACATTGTACTGTGTGAAATAAGCTCATTCGGTTCTAGGAATCAGTTGCTTTCCTACAAAGAAGGTGGAGTGCAGCAAGTTCAAACTTTCCTTGTTAATGTAATCTGAAAAGATGCACAACTTAGTAGATTGGCCTCATTTCTAAAGTTGTTTGTTTAGAAAACAAACATCTTCATTACTGAACACTATACTATGCGAAATAGGCTAATTCCATTCTAGGAATCACTTGCTTTCATACGAATAAGGTTGAGTACAGCAAGTTCAAACGTTCCTAGTTTGTTTAATCTAACAAGATGTACAACTTTGTGCATTCCCCTCATTTCTAAAGTAGTTTCTTTAGAAAAGGAACATCTTCAGTACCGAACACTGTACTGTGTGAAATAAGGTAATTCGGTTCTAGGAATCAGTTTAATTTCTACGAAGATAGTTGAGTGCATCAAGTTCAAACGTTCCTTGTTAATGTAATCTAAAAAGATGGCCAAGTTAGCAGACTTACCTCATTTGTAAAATACTTTGTTGAGAAAATTAACATCTTTATTGCTGAACATTGTACTGTGTGAAATAAGCTCATTCGGTTCTAGGAATCAGTTGCTTTCCTACAAAGAAGGTTGAGTGCAGCAAGTTCAAACTTTCCTTGTTAATGTAATCTGAAAAGATGCACAACTTAGTAGATTGGCCTCATTTCTAAAGTAGTTTGTTTAGAAAACAAAATCTTCATTACCGAATACTGTAGTTTGTGAAATGAGCTAGTTCGATTCTAGGAATCACATGCTTTCCTAAGAAGAATGTTGAGTGCAGCAAGTTCAAACTTTCCTAGTTTGTGTAATCTAACACGATGTACAAGTTAGTGGTTTCGACTCGTTTCTAAAGAGTTTTCCTTAGAAAGCAAACATCTTCAGTACTGAGTACTGTACTGTGTGACATAAGTTAATTCGGTTCTAGGAATCAGTTTCCTTTCTACGAAGATGGTTGAGTTTAGCAAGTTCAAACTTTCCTTGTTAATGTAATCGCAAAAGATGTCCAAGTTAGTAGATTCGTCTCATTTCTAAAGTAGTTTCTTTAGAAAACAAACCTAAATTGCCAAACATTGTACTGTGTGAAATGAGCTAATACGGTTCTAGGAATCAGTTTACTTTCTACAAAGATGGTTGAGTTTAGCAACTTAAAACTTTCCTTGTCAATGTGCTCTAAAACGATGTCCAAGTTAGTAGATTTGCCTCATTGGTAAAGTAGTTTCCTTAGAAAAGAAACATCTTCAGTACCGAACGCTGTACTGTGTGAAATAAGTGAATTCGCTTCTAGGAATCAGTTTAATTTCTACGAAGATGGTTGAATGCAGCAAGTTCAAACTTTCCTTGTTAATGTAATCTAAAAAGATGGCCAAGTTAGTAGATTCGCCTCATTTGTAAAGTAGTTTGCTGAGAAAACAAACGTCTTCATTGCCAAACATTGTTCTGTGTGAAATAAACACATTCGGTTCTAGGAGTCAGTTACTTTGCTATAAAGAAGGTTGAGTACAGCAAGATCAAACTTTCCTTGTTAATGTATTCTGAAAAGATGCACAACTTAGTAGATTGGCCTCATTTCTAAAGTAGTTTGTTTAGAAAACAAACATCTTCATTACCGAATACTCTACAATGTGAAATGAGCTAGTTCGGTTCTAGGAATCACTTGCTTTCCTACGAAGAAGGTTGAGTGCAGCAAGTTCAAACTTTCCTAGTTTGTGTAATCTGACAAGATGTACAAATTAGTGGATTCGCCTCATTTCTAAAGTAGTTTCTTTAGAAAAGAAACATCTTCAGTACCGAACACTGTACTGTGTCAAATAAGTGAATTCGCTTCTAGGAATCACTTTAATTTCTACGAAGATTGTTGAGTGTGGCAAGTTCAAACTTTCCTTTTTAATGTAATCTAAAAAGATGGCCAAGTTAGTAGATTCGCCTCATTTGTAAAGTAGTTTGTTGAGAAAACAAACATCTTCATTGCCAAACATTGTACTGTGTGAAATAAGCTCATTCGGTTCTAGGAATCAGTTGCTTTCCTATAAAGAAGGTTGAGTCCAGCAAGTTCAAACTTTCCTTGTTAATGTAATGTGAAAAGATGCACAACTTAGTAGATTGGCCTCATTTCTAAAGTAGTTTGTTTAGAAAACAAACATCTTCATTACCGAATACTGTACTATGTGAAATGAGCTAGTTCGATTCTCGGAATCACTTGCTTTCCTACGAAGAAGGTTGAGTGCAGCAAGTTCAAACTTTCCTAGTTTTTGTAATATAACAAGATGTACAAGGTAGTCGAGTTGCATCATTTCTAAATTAGTTTCTTTAGAAAAGAAACATCTTCAGTACCGAACACTGTACTGTGTGAAATAAGTGAATTCGGTTCTAGGAATCACTTTCCTTTCTACGAAGATGGTTGAGTTTAGCAAGTTCAAACTTTCCTTGTTACTGTAATCTAAAAAGATGTCCAAGTTAGTAGATTTGACTCATTTCCAAATTAGTTTCTTTAGAAAACGAACATCTTCAGTACCGAACACTGTACTGTGTGAAATAAGTGAATTCGCTTCTAGGAATCAGATTAATTTCTCCGAAGATGGTTGAGTGCAGAAAGTTCAAACTTTCCTTGTTAATGTAATCTAAAAAGATGGCCAAGTTAGTAGATTCACCTCATTTGTAAAGTAGTTTGTTGAGAAAACAAACATCTTCATTGCCAAACATTGTACTGTGTGAAATAAGCTCATTCAGTATTAGGAATCAGTTGCTTTCCTATAAAGAAGGTTGAGTGCAGTAAGTTCAAACTTTCCTTGTTAATGTAATCTGAAAAGATGCACAACTTAGTAGACTGGCCTCATTTCTAAAGTAGTTTGTTTACAAAACAAACATCTTCATTACTGAACACTATACTATTTGAAATGAGCTAGTTCGGTTCTAGGAATTATTGCTTTCCTACGAAAAATGTTGAGTGCAGCAAGTTCAAACTTTCCTAGTTTGTGTAATCTAACAAGATGTACAAGTTAGTGCATTCGTCTTATTTCTAAAATAGTTTCTTTAGAAAAGAAACATCTTCAGTACTGAACACTGTACTGTGTGAAATAAGGTAAATCGGTTCTAGGAATCAGTTTAATTTCTACGAAGATGGTTAGGTGCAGCAAGTTCAAACTTTCCTAGTTTGTGTAATCTAACAAGATGTAGAAGTTAGTGGATTCGCGTCATTTCTAAATTAGTTTCTTTAGAAAACAAACCTAAATTGCCAAACTTTGTACTGTGTGAAATGAGCTAATTCGGTTCTAGGAATAAGTTTACTTTCTAAAAGATGGTTGAGTGCAGCAAGTTCACACTTTCCTTGTTAATGTGCTCTAAAAAGATGTCCAAGTAAGTAGATTTGCCTCATTGGTGAAGTAGTTTGTTGAGAAAGCAAACATCTTCATGGCCGAACATTGTACTGTGTGAAAAAAGCTAATTTAGTTCTAGAATTCAGTTGCTTTCCTACAAAGGAGGTTGAGTGCAGCCAGTTCAAACTTTCCTTGTTAATGTAATCTAAAAAGATGCACAACTTAGTAGATGGGCCTCATTTCTAAAGTAGTTTCTTTAGAAAAGAAACATCTTCAGTACCGAACACTGTACTGTGTGAAATAAGTTAATTCGCTTCTAGGAATCAGTTTAATTTCTACGAAGAAGGTTGAGTGCAGCAAGTTCAAACTTTCCTTCTTAATGTAATCTAAAATGATGGCCAAGTTAGAAGATTCGCCTCATTTGTAAAGTACTTTGTTGAGAAAACAAACATCTTCATTGCCGAACATTGTACTGTGTGAAATAAGCTCATTCGGTTCTAGGAATCAGTTGCTGTCCTCTAAAGAATGTTGAGTGCAGCCAGTTCAAACTTTCCTTGTTAATGTAATCTAAAAAGATGCATAACTTAATAGATTGGCCCCATGTCTAAAGTAGTTTGTTTAGAAAACAAACATCTTCATTACCGAACACTGAACTATTTGAAATAAGCTAGTTACATTCTAGGAATCACTTGCTTTCCTACGAAGAAGGTTGAGTGCAGCAAGTTAAAACTTTCCTAGTTTGTGTAATCTAACAAGATGTACAAATTAGTGGATTCGCCTCATTTCTAAAGTAGTTTCTTTAGAAAAGAAACATCTTCAGTACCGAATACTGTACTGTGTGAAATAAGGTAATTCGGTTCTAGGAATCAGTTTAATTTCTACGAAGATGGTTGAGTGTGGCAAGTTCAAACTTTCCTTGTTAATGTAATCTAAAAAGATGGCCAAGTTAGTAGATTCACCTCATGTGTAAAGTAGTTTGTTGAGAAAACAAACATCTTCATTGCCAAATATTGTACTGTGTGAAATAAGCTCATTCAGTATTAGGAATCAGTTGCTTTCCTATAAAGAAGGTTGAGTGCAGCAAGTTCAAACTTTCCTTGTTAATGTAATCTGAAAAGATGCACAACTTAGTAGATTGGCCTCATTTCTAAAGTAGTTTGTTTACAAAACAAACATCTTCATCACCAAACACTATACTAGTTGAAATGAGCTAGTTCGGTTCTAGGAATTACTTCCTTTCCTACGAAAAATGTTGAGTGTGGCAAGTTCAAACTTTCCTAGTTTGTGTAATCTAACAAGATGTACAAGTTAGTACATTCGCCTCATTTCTAAAGTAGTTTCTTTAGAAAAGAAACATCTTCAGCACCGAACACTGTACTTTATGAAATAAGGTAAATCGGTTCTAGGAATCAGTTTAATTTCTACGAAGATGGTTGAGTGCAGCAAGTTCAAACTTTCCTTGTTAATGTAATCTAAAAAGATGTCCAAGTTAGTAGATTTGCCTCATTGGTAAAGTAGTTTGTTGAGAAAACAAACATCTTCATTGCTGAACATTGTATTGTGTGAAAAAAGCTAATTTAGTTCTACAATTCAGTTGTTTTCCTACAAAGAAGGTTGAGTGCAGCAAGGTCAAACTTTCCTTGTTAATGTAATCTACAACGATGGACAACGTATTAGATTGGCCTCATTCCTAAAGTAGTTTCTTTAGAAAAGAAACATCATCAGTACCGAACACTGTACTGTGCTAAATAAGTTAATTCGCTTCTAGGAATCAGTTTAATTTATACGAAGAAGGTTGAGTGCAGCAAGTTCAAACTTTCCTTGTTAATGTAATCTAAAAAGATGGCCAAGTTAGAATATTCGCCTCATTTGTAAAGTACTTTGTTGAGAAAACAAACATCTTCATTGATGAACATTGTACTGTGTGAAATAAGCTCATTCGGTTCTAGGAATCAGTTGCTTTCCTACAAAGAATGTTGAGTGCAGCAAGTTCAAACTTTCCTAGTTTGTGAAACCTAACAAGATGTACAAGTTAGTGGAATCGCCTCATTTCTAAAGTAGTTTGTTTAGAAAACAAACATCTTCATTACCAAACACTGTACTATGTGAAATAAGCTAGTTCCCATTTCTAAAGAAGTTTGTTTAGAACACAAACATCTTCATTACTGAACACTGTACTATGTGAAATAAGCTAGTTCCGTCCTAGGAATCACTTGCTTTCCTACGAAGAAGGTTGAGTGCAGTAAGTTCAAACTTTCCTAGTTTGTGTAATCTAACAAGATGTACAAGTTATAGGATTCGCCTCATTTTTAAAGTAGTTTCTTCAGAAAAGAAACATCTTCAGTACCGAACACTGTACTGTGTGAAATAAGTGAATTCGCTTCTAGGAATCAGTTTAATTTCTACGAAGATGGTTGAGTGCAGCAAGTTCAAACTTTCCTTTTTAATGTAATCTAAAAAGATGGCCAAGTTAGTAGATTCGCCTCATTTGTGAAGTACTTTGTTGAGAAAACAAACATCTTCATTGCCAAACATTGTATTGTGCGGAATAAGCTCATTCGGTTATAGGAATCAGTTGCTTTCCTACAAAGAAGGTTGAGTGCAGCAAGTTCAAACGTTCCTTGTTAATGTAATCTGAAAAGTTGCACAACTTAGTAGATTGGCCTAATTTCTAAAGTAGTTTGTTTACAAAACAAACATTTTCATTACCAAACACTATACTATGTGAAATGAGCTAGTTCGGTTCTAGGAATCACTTGCTTTCCTACGAAGAAGGTTGAGTGCAGCAAGTTCAAACTTTCCTCGTTTGTGTAATCTAACAATATTTACGAATTAGTGGATTCGCGTCATTTCTAAAGTGGTTTCCTTATAAAACAAACATCTTCATTAGTGAACACTGTACTGTGTGAAATAAGTTAATTCGGTTCTAGGAATCAGTTTCCTTTCTACGAAGATGGTTGAGTGCAGCACGTTCAAACTTTCCTTGTTAATGTAATCTAAAAATATGGCTAAGCTAGCAGAGTCTCCTCATTTGTACAGTAGTTTGTTGAGAAAATTTACATCTTTATTGCCGAACATTGTACTGTGTGAAATAAGCTCATTAGGTTCTAGGAATCACTTGCTTTCCTACAAAGAAGGTTGAGTGCAGCAAGTTCAAACTTTCCTTGTTAATGTAATCTAAAAAGATGGCCAAGTTAGTAGATTCGCCTCATTTGTAAAGTAGTTTGTTGAGAAAATTAACATCTTTATTGCGGAACGTTGTACTGTGTGAAATAAGCTCATTCGGTTCTAGGAATCACTTGCTTTCGTACAAAGAAGGTTGAGTGCAGCAAGTTCAAACTTTCCTTGTTAATGTAATCTTAAAAGATGCACAACTTAGTAGATTGGCCTCATTTTTAAAGTAGTTTCTTTTGAAAAGAAACATCTTCAGTACCGAACACTGTACTGTGTGAAATAAGTTAATTCGCTTCGAGGAATCAGATTAATTTCTACGAAGAAGGTTGAGTGCAGCAAGTTCAAACTTTCCTTGTTAATGTAATCTAAAAAGATGGCCAAGTTAGAAGATTCACCTGATTTGCAAAGTACTTTGTTGAGAAAACAAACATCTTCATTGCCGAACATTGTACTGTGTGAAAGAAGCTCATTCGGTTCTAGGAATCAGGTCCTTTCCTACAAAGAAGGTTGAGTGCAGCAAGTTCAAACTTTCCTTGTTAATGTAATCTAAAAAGATGCACAACTTAGTAGATTGGCCCCATTTCTAAAGTAGTTTGTTTAGAAAACAAACATCTTCATTACCGAACACTGTACTATGTGAAATAAGCTAGTTCCGTTCTAGGAATCACTTGCTTTCCTACAAAGAAGGGTGAGTGCAGCAAGTTCAAACTTTCCTTCTTAATGTAATCTGAAAAGTTGCACAACTTAGTAGATTGGACTCATTTCTAAAGTAGTTTGTTTACAAAACAAACATCTTCATTACCGAACAGTGTACTATGTGAAATGAGCTAGTTCGGTCCTAGGAATCACTTGCTTTCCTACGAAGAAGGTTGAGTGCAGCAAGTTCAAACTTTCCTCGTTTGTGTAATCTAATAAGATTTACAACTTAGTGGATTCGCGTCTTTTCTAAAGTGGTTTCCTTATAAAGCAAATATCTTCAGTACTAAACACTGTATTGTGTGAAATAAGTTAATTCGGTTGTAGGAATCAGTTTCGTTTCTACGAGATGGTTGAGTGCACCAAGTTCAAACTTTCCTTCTTAATGTAATCTAAAAAGATGGCCAAGTTAGCAGAGTCACCTCATTTGTAAAGTAGTTTGTTGAGAAAATTAACATCTTTATAGCCGAACATTGTACTGTGTGAAATAAGCTCATTCGGTTCTAGGAATCACTTGCTTTCCTACAAAGATGGTTGAGTGTAGAGTGTTCAAACTTTCCTTGTTAATGTAATCTAAATAGATGCACAACTTAGTAGATTGGCCTCATTTCTAAAGTTGATTCTTTAAAAAAGAAACATCTTCAGTACCGAACACTGTACTGTGTGAAATAAGTTAATTCGCTTCTAGGAATCAGTTTAATTTCTACGAAGAAGGTTGAGTGCAGGACGTTCAAACGTTCCTTGTTAATGTAATCTAAAAAGATTGCCAAGTTAGAAGATTCGCCTCATTTGTAAAGTACTTTGTTGAGGAAACAAACATCTTCATTGCCGAACATTGTACTGAGTGGAATAAGCTCATTCCGTTGTAAGAATCAGTTGCTTTCCTACAAAGAAGGTTCAGTGCAGGAAGTTCAAACTTTCCTTGTTAATGTAATCTAAAAAGATGGCCAAGTTAGTATATTCGGCTCATTTGTAAAGTAGTTTGTTGAGAAAACAAACATCTTCATTGCTGAACATTGTACTGTGTGAAATAAGCTCATTCAGTTCTAGGAATCAGTTGCTTTCCTACAAAGACGGTTGAGTGCAGCAAGTTCAAACTCCTTGTTAATGTAATCTGAAAACATGCACAACTTAGTAGATTGGCCTCATTTCTAAAGTCGTTTGTTTAGAAAACAAACATCTTCATTACCGAACACTGTACTATGTGAAATGAGCTAGTTCGATTCTAGGAATCACTTGCTTTCCTACGAAGAAGGTTGAGTGCAGCAAGTTCAAACTTTCCTAGTTTGTGTAATCTAACAAGATGTACAAGTTAGTGCATTTGCCTCATTTCTAAAGTAGTTTCTTTAGAAAAGAAACATCTTCAGTACCGAACACTGTACTGTGTGAAATAAGTTAATTCGCTTCTAGGAATCAGTTTAATTTCTCCGAGGAAGGTTAAGTGCAGCAAGTTCAAACTTTCCTTGTTAAGGTAATCTAACAAGATGCACAACTTAGTAGATTGGCCTCATTTCTAAAGGAGTTTGTTTGGAAAAGAAACATCTTCAGTACCGAACACTGTACCGTGTGAAATGAGTTAATTCGGTTCTAGGAATCAGTCTCCTTTCTACGAAGATGGTTGAGTTTAGCAAGTTCAAACTTTCCTTGTTAATGTAATCTAAAAAGATGTCCAAGTTAGTAGATTCGCCTCATTTCTAAAGTAGTTTCTTTAGAAAACAAACCTAAATTGCCAAACTTTGTACTGTGTGAAATGAGCTAATTCGGTTCTAGGAATCAGTTTACTTTCTACGAAGATGGTTGAGTTTAGCAAGTTCAAACTTTCCTTGTTAATGTGCTCTAAAAAGATGTCCAAGTTAGTAGATTTTCCTCATTGGTAAAGTAGTTTGTTGAATAAACAAACATCTTCATTGCTGAACATTGTACTGTGTGAACCAAGCTAATTTAGTTCTAGAATTCAGTTCCTTTCCTACAAAGAAGGTTGAGTGCAGCCAGTTCAAACTTTCCTTGTTAATGTAATCTAAATAGATGCACAACTTAGTAGAGTGGCCTCATTTCTAAAGTTGATTCTTTAAAAAAGAAACATCTTCAGTACCGAACACTGTACTGTGTGAAATAAGTTAATTCGCTTCTAGGAATCAGTTTAATTTCTACGAAGAAGGTTGAGTGCAGGACGTTCAAACGTTCCTTTTTAATGTAATCTAAAAAGATTGCCAAGTTAGAAGATTCGCCTCATTTGTAAAGTACTTTGTTGAGGAAACAAACATCTTCATTCCCGAACATTGTACTGAGTGGAATAAGCTCATTCGGTTGTAAGAATCAGTTGCTTTCCTACAAAGAAGGTTCAGTGCAGGAAGTTCAAACTTTCCTTGTTAATGTAATCTAAAAAGATGGCCAAGTTAGTATATTCGGCTCATTTGTAAAGTAGTTTGTTGAGAAAACAAACATCTTCATTGCCGAACATTGTACTGTGTGAAATAAGCTCATTCAGTTCTAGGAATCAGTTGCTTTCCTACAAAGACGGTTGAGTGCAGCAAGTTCAAACTCCTTGTTAATGTAATCTGAAAACATGCACAACTTAGTAGATTGGCCTCATTTCTAAAGTAGTTTGTTTAGAAAACAAACATCTTCATTACCGAACACTGTACTATGTGAAATGAGCTAGTTCGATTCTAGGAATCACTTGCTTTCCTACGAAGAAGGTTGAGTGCAGCAAGTTCAAACTTTCCTAGTTTGTGTAATCTAACAAGATGTACAAGTTAGTGCATTTGCCTCATTTCTAAAGTAGTTTCTTTAGAAAAAAAACATCTTCAGTACCGAACACTGTACTGTGTGAAATAAGTTAATTCGCTTCTAGGAATCAGTTTAATTTCTCCGAGGAAGGTTAAGTGCAACAAGTTCAAACTTTCCTTGTTAAGGTAATCTAACAAGATGCACAACTTAGTAGATTGGCCTCATTTCTAAAGGAGTTTGTTTGGAAAAAAAACATCTTCAGTACCAACACTGTACTGTGTGAAATGAGTTAATTCGGTTCTAGGAATCAGTCCCCTTTCTCTACGAAGATGGTTGAGTTTAGCAAGTTCAAACTTTCCTTGTTAATGTAATCTAAAAAGATGTCCAAGTTAGTAGATTCGCCTCATTTCTAAAGTAGTTTCTTTAGAAAACAAACCTAAATTGCCAAACTTTGTACTGTGTGAAATGAGCTAATTCGGTTCTAGAAATCAGTTTACTTTCTACGAAAATGGTTGAGTTTAGCAAGTTCAAACTTTCCTTCTTAATGTGCTCTAAAAAGATGTCCAAGTTATTAGATTTTCCTCATTGGTAAAGTAGTTTGTTGAATAAACAAACATCTTCATTGCTGAACATTGTACTGTGTGAACCAAGCTAATTTAGTTCTAGAATTCAGTTCCTTTCCTACAAAGAAGGTTGAGTGCAGCCAGTTCAAACTTTCCTTGTTAATGTAATCTAAAAAGATGCACAACTTAGTAGATTGGCCTCATTTCTAAAGTAGTTTCTTTAGAAAAGAAACATCTTCAGTACCGAACACTGTACTGTGTGAAATAAGTTAATTCGCTTCTAGGAATCAGTTTAATTTCTACGAAGATGGTTGAGTGCAGCAAGTTCAAACTTTCCTAGTTTGTGTAATCTAACAAGATGTACAAGTTAGTGGATTCGTGTCATTTCTAAATTAGTTTCTTTAGAAAATAAACATCTTCAGTACGGAACACTGTACTGTGTGAAATAAGTGAATTCGCTTCTAGGAATCAGTTTAATTTCTACGAAGATCGTTGAGTGAAGCAAGTTCAAATTTTCCTTATTAATGTAATCTAAAAAGATGGCCAAGTTAGTAGATTCGCCTCATTTGTAAGTAGTTTGTTGAGAAAACAAACATCTTCATTGCCGAACATTGTACTGTGTGAAATAAGGTTCTAGGAATCAGTTGCTTTCCGATAAAGAAGGTTGAGTGCAGCAAGTTCAAACTTTCCTTGTTAATGTAATCTGAAAAGATGCACAACTTAGTTAATTGGCCTCATTTCTAAAGTAGTTTTTTTACAAAACAAACATCTTCATTACCGAACACTATACTATGTGAAATGAGCTCGTTCGGTTCTAGGAATCAATTGCTTTCCTACGAAGAAGGTTGAGTGCAGCAAGTTCAAACTTTCCTAGTTTGTGTAATCTAACAAGATGTACAAGTTAGTGCATTCGCCTCATTTCTAAAGTAGTTTCTTTAGAAAAGAAACATCTTCAGTACTGAACACTTTACTGTGTGAAATAAGGAAAATCGGTTCTAGGAATCAGTTTAATTTCTACGAAGATGGTTGAGTGCAGCAAGTTCAAACTTTCCTAGTTTGTGTAATCTAACAAGATGTACAAGTTAGTGGATTTGCGTCATATAAATTAGTTTCTTTAGAAAACAAACATCTTCAGTACCGAACACTGTACTGTGTGAAATAAGTTAATTCGCTTCTTGGAATCAGTTTAATTTCTACGAAGAAGGTTGAGTGCAGCAGGTTGAAACTTTCCTTGTTAAAGTAATCTAAAAAGACTGCCAAGTTAGCAGAGTCACCTCATTTGTAAAATAGTTTGTTGAGAAAACAAACATCTGCATTGCCGAACATTGTACTGTGTGAAATAAGCTCATTCGGTTCTATGAATCAGTTGCTTTCCTACAAAGAAGGTTGAGTGCAGCAAGTTCAAACTTTCCTTGTTAATGGAATCTAAAAATATGCACAACTTAGTAGATTGGCCTCATTTCTAAAGTAGTTTGTTTAGAAAACAAACATCTTCATTACCGAACACTGTACTATGTGAAATAAGCTAGTTCCGTTCTCGGAATCACTTGTTCTCCTACGAAGAAGGTTGAGTGCAGCAAGTTAAAACTTTTCTAGTTTGTGTAATCTAGATGTACAAGTTAGTGGATTCACCTCATTTCTAAAGTAATTTCTTTAGAAAAGGAACATCTTCAGTACCGAACACTGTACTGTGTGAAATAAGTGAATTCGCTTCTAGGAATCAGTTTAATTTCTACGAAGAAGGTTGAGTGCAGCAAGTTCAAACTTTCCTTGTTAATGTAATCTAAAAAGATGGCCAAGTTAGTAGATTTGCCTCAATTGTAAAGTAGTTTGTTGGGAAAACAAACATCTTCATTGCCAAACACTGCACTGTGTGAAATATGCTCATTCGGTTCTAGGAATCAGTTGCTTTCCTACAAAGAAGGTTGAGTGCAGCAAGTTCAAACTTTCCTTGTTAATGTAATCTGAAAAGTTGCACAACTTAGTAGATTGGCCTCATTTCTAAAGTAGTTTGTTTCCAAAACAAACATCTTCATTACCGAACACTATACTATGTGAAAAGAGCTAGTTTGGTTATAGGAATCACTTGCTTTCCTTCGAAGAAGGTTGAGTGCAGCAAGTTCAAACTTTCCTCGTTTGTGTAATCTAACAAGATTTACAAGTTAGTGGATTCACGTCATTTCGAAAGTGGTTTCCTTATAAAACAAACATCTTCAGTGTTGAACACTGTACTGTGTGAAATAAGTTAATTCGGTTCTAGGAATCAGTTTAATTTCTACGAAGAAGGTTGAGAGCAGCAAGTTCAAACTTTCCTTGTTAATGTAATCTGAAAAGATGGCCAAGTTAGAAGATTCGCCTCATTTGGAAAGTACTTTGTTGAGAAAACAAACATCTTCTTTGCCGAACATTGTACTGTGTGAAATAAGCTCATTCGGTTCTAGGAATCAGTTGCTTTCCTACAAAGAAGGGTGAGTGCAGCAAGTTCAAACTTTCCTTGTTAATGTAATCTCAAAAGTTGCACAACTTAGTAGATTGGCCTCATTTCTAAAGTAGTTTGTTTAGAAAACAAACATCTTCATTACCGAACACTGTACTATGTGAAATAAGCTAATTCCGTTCCAGGAATGACTTGCTTTCCTACGAAGAAGGTTGAGTGCAGAAAGTTCAAACTTTCCTAGTTTGTGTAACCTAAAAAGATGTACAAGTTAGTGTATTCGCCTCATTTCTAAAGTAGTTTCTTTAGAAAAGAAACATCTTCAGTACCGAACACTGTACTGTGTGAAATAAGTGAATTCGCTTCTAGGAATCAGTTTAATTTCTACGAAGATGGTTGAGTGCAGCAAGTTCAAACTTTCCTTGTTAATGTAATCTAAAAAGATGGCCAAGTTAGTAGATTGGCCTCATTTCTAAAGTAGTTTGTTTACAAAACAAACATCTTCATTACCGAAGACTATACTACGTGAAATGAGCTAGTTCGGTTCTAGGAATCACTTGCTTTCGTACGAAGAAGGCTGATTGCAGCAAATTAAAACTTTCCTCGTTTGTGTAATCTAACAAGATGTACAAGGTAGTGGATTCGTGTCATTTCTAAAGTGTTTTCTTTAGAAAACAAACATCTTCAGTACTGAACACTGTACTGTGTGAAATAAGTTAATTCTTTTCTAGGAATCAGTTTCCTTTCTACGAAGATGGTTGAGTGCAGCAAGTTCAAACTTTCCTTGTTAATGTAATCTAAAAAGATGGCCAAGTTAGCAGAGTCACCTCATTTGTAAAATAGTTTGTTGAGAAAATTAACATCTTTATAGCCGAACATTGTACTGTGTGAAATAAGCTCATTCAGTTCTAGGAATCACTTGCTTTCCTACAAAGAAGGTTGAGTGCAGCAAGTTCAAACTTTCCTTGTTAATGTAATCTAAAAATATGCACAACATAGAAGATTGGCCTAATTTCTAAAGTAGTTTCTTTAGAAAACAAACATCTTCAGTATCGAACAATGTACTGTGTGAAATAAGTGAATTCGCTTCTAGGAATCAGTTTTATTTCTACGAAGAAGGTTGAGTGCAGCAAGTTCAAACTTTCCTTGTTAATGTAATCTCAAAAGATGGCTACGTTAGAAGATTCACCTCATTTGTAAAGTACTTTTTGAGGAAACAAATATCTTCATTGCCGAACATTGTACTGTGTGAAATAAGCTCATTCAGTTCTAGGAATCAGTTGCTTTCCTACAAAGAAGGTTGAGTGCAGCAAGTTCAAACTTTCCTTGATAATGTAATCTGAAAAGATGCACAACTTAGTAGATTGGCCTCATTTATAAAGTAGTTTGTTTAGAAAACAAACATCTTCATTACCGAACACTGTACTTTGTGAAATAAGCTAGTTCCGTTCTAGGAATCACTTGCTTTCCTACGAAGAAGGTTGAGTGCAGCAAGTTCAAACTTTCCTAGTTTGTGTAATCTAACAAGCTGTACAAGTTAGTGCATTCGCCTCATTTCTAAAGCAGTTTCTTTAGAAAAGAAACATCTTCAGTACTGAACACTGTACTGTGTGAAATAAGGAAAATCGGTTCTAGGAATCAGTTTAATTTCTATGAAGATGGTTGAGTGCAGCAAGTTCAAACTTACCTTGTTAATGTAATCTAAAAAGATGGACATCTTAGTAGATTGGCCTCATTTCTAAAGTAGTTTATTTAGAAAAGAAACATCTTCAGTACCGAACACTGTACTGTGTGAAATAAGTGAAATCGCTTCTAGGAATCAGTTCAATTTCTACGAAGAAAGTTGAGTGCAGCAAGTTCAAACTTTCCTTGTTAATGTAATCTAAAAAGATGGCCAAGTTAGAAGATTCGCCTCATTTGTAAAGTACTTTGTTGAGGAAACAAACATCTTCATTGCCGAACATTGTACTGTGTGAAATAAACTCATTCGGTTCTAGGAATCAGTTGTTTACCTTCAAAGAAGGTTCAGTGTAGCAAGTTCAAACTTTCCTTGTAAAAGTAATCTGAAAAGTTGTGCAACTTAGTAGATTTGCCTCATTTCTAAAGTAGTTTCTTTAGAAAAGAAACATCTTCAGTACTGAACACTATACTGTTTCAAATGAATTAATTCGCTTCCAGGAATCAGTTTAATTTCTCCGAAGATGGTTGAGTGCAGCAAGTTCAAATGTTCGTAGTTTGTGTAATCTAACAAGATGTACAAGTTAGTGGATTTGCGTCTTTTCTAAATTAGTTTCTTTAGAAAACAAACATCTTCAGTACCGAACAGTGTACTGTGTGAAATAAGTTAATTCGGTTCTAGGAATCAGTTACCTTTCTACGAAGATGGTTGAGTTTAGCAAGTTCAAACTTTCCTTGTTAATGTAATCTAAAAAGATGTCCAAGTTAGTAGATTCGACTCACTTCTAAAGTAGTTTCTTTACAAAACAAACCTAAATTGCCAAACTTTGTTCTGTGTGAAATGAGTTAATTCGGTTCTAGGAATCAGTTTACTTTCTACGAAGATGGTTGAGTTTAGCAAGTTCAAACGTTCCTTGTTAATGTGCTCTAACAAGATGTCCAAGTTAGAAGATTCACCTCATTTGTAAAGTACTTTGTTGAGAAAACAAACATCTTCATTGCCGAACATTGTAATGTGTGAAATAAGCTCATTCGGTTCTAGGAATCAGTTGCTTTCCTACAAAGAAGGTTGAGTGCAGCAAGTTCAAACTTTCCTTGTTAATGTAATCTAAAAAGATGGCCATGTTAGTAGATTCGACTCATTTGTAAAGTAGTTTGTATGGAAAACAAACATCTTCATTACCGAACTCTGTACTATGTTAAATAAGCTAGTTCCGTTCTAGGAATCACTTGATTTCCTACGAAGGAGTTTGAGTGCAACAAGTTCAAACTTTCATAGTTTTTGTAATCTAACAAGATGTACAAGTTAGTGGATTCACCTCATTTCTAAAGTACTTTCTTTAGAAAAGAAACATCTTCAGTACCGATCACTGTACTGTGTGAAATAAGTGAATTCGCTTCTAGGAATCAGTTTAATTTCTACGAAGATGGTTGAGTGCAGCAAGTTCAAACTTTCCTTGTTAATGTAATCTAAAAAGATGGCCAAGTTAGTAGATTCACCTCATTTGTAAAGTAGTTTGTTGTGAAATCAAACATCTTCATTGCCGAACATTGAACTGTGTGAAATTAGCTCATTCAGTTCTAGGTATCAGTTGCTTTCCTATAAAGAAGCTTGAGTGCAGCAAGTTCAAACTTTCCTTGTTAATGTAATCTAAAAAGATCCACAGCTTAGTAGATTGGCCTCATTTCTAAAGTAGTTTGTTTACAAAACAAACATCTTCATTACAGAAGACTATACTACGTGAAATGAGCTAGTTCGGTTCTAGGAATCACTTGCTTTCCTACGAAGAAGGATGAGTGCAGCAAATTCAAACTTTCCTCGTTTGTGTAATCTAACAAGATGTACAAGTTATTGGATTTGCGTCGTTTCTAAAGTGGTTTCTTTAGAACATAAACATCTTCAGTACTGAACACTGTACTGTGTGAAATAAGTTAGTTCGGTTCTAGGATTCAGTTTCCTTTCTACAAAGATGGTTGAGTGCAGCAAGTTCAAACTATCCTTGTTAATGTAATCTAAAAAGATACACAACTTAGTAGATTGGCCTCATTTCTAAAGTAGTTTGTTTACAAAACAAACATCTTCATTACCGAACACTATACTATGTGAAATGAGCTAGTTCGGTTCTAGGAATCACTTGCTTTCATACGAAGAAGGTTGAGTGCAGCAAGTTCAAACTTTTCTAGTTTGTGTAATCTAACAAGATGTACAAGTTAGTGGATTCGCATCATTTCTAAAATGGTTTATTTAGAAAACAAACATCTTCGGTACCGAACACTGTACTGTGTGAAATAAGTTAATTCGGTTCTAGGAATCAGTTTCCTTTCTACGAAGATGGTTGAGTTTAGCAAGTTCAAACTTTCCTTGTTAATGTAATCTAAAAAGATGTCCAAGTTAGTAGATTCACCTCATTTCTAAAGTAGTTTCTTTAGAAAACAAATCTAAATTGCCAAACTTTGTAGTGTGTGAAATGAGCTAATTCGGTTCTAGGAATCAGTTTACTTTCTACGAAGATGGTTGAGTTTAGCAAGTTCAAACGTTCCTTGTTACTGTGCTCTAAAAAGATGTCCAGGTTAGTAGATTTACCACATTGGTAAAGTAGTTTGTTGAGAAAACAAACATCTTCATTGCCAAACATTGTATTGTGTGAAAAAAGCTAATTTACTTCTAGAATTCAAGTGCTTTCCTACAAAGAAGGGTGAGTGCAGCCAGTTCAAACTTTCCTTGTTAATGTAATCTAAAAAGATGCACAACTTAGTAGATTGGCCTCATTTCTAAAGTAGTTTCTTTAGAAAAGAAACATCTTCAGTACCGAACACTGTACTGTGTGAAATAAGTTGATTCGCTTCTAGGAATCAGTGCAATTTCTAAGAAGAAGGTTGAGTGCAGCAAGTTCAAACTTTCATAGTTTGTGTAATCTAACAAGATGTACAAGTTAGTGCATTCGCCTGATTTCTAAAGTAGTTTCTTTAGAAAAGAAACATCTTCAGTACCGAACACTGTACTGTGTGAAATAAGTTAATTCGCTGCTAGGAATCAGTTTAATTTCTATGAAGACGGTTGAGTGCAGCAAATTCAAACTTTCCTTGTTAATGTAATCTAAAAAGATGGCCAAGTTAGAAGATTCACCTGATTTGTAAACTACTTTCCTGAGAAAACAAACATCTTCATTGCCGAACATTGTACTGTGTGAAATAAGCTCATTCGATTCTAGGAATCAGTTGCTCTCCTACAAAGAAGGTTGAGTGCAGCAAGTTCAAACTTTCCTTGTTAATGTAATCTGAAAAGATGCACAACTTATTAGATTGGCCTCATTTCTAAAGTAGTTTGTTTACAAAACAAACATCTTCATTACCGAACACTATACTATGTGAAATGAGCTAGTTCGGTTCTGGGAATCACTTGCTTTCCTACGAAGAAGGTTGAGTGCAGCAAGGTCAAACTTTCCTAGTTTGTGTAATCTAACAACATGTAGAAATCACTCCATTCGCCTCATTTGTAAAGTAGTTTCTTTAGAAAAGAAACATCTTCAGTACTGAACAGTGTACTGTGTGAAATAAGGAAAATCGGTTCTAGGAATCAGTTTAATTTCTGCGAAGATGGTTGAGTGCAGTAAGTTCAAACTTTCCTTGTTAATGTAATCTAAAAAGATGCACAACTTAGTAGATTGGCCTCATTTCTAAAGTAGTTTGTTTACAAAACAAACATCTTCATTACCGAAGACTATACTATGTGAAATGAGCTAGTTCGGTTCTAGGAATCACTTGCTTTCCTACGAAGAAGGATGAGTGCAGCAAATTAAAACTTTCCTCGATTGTGTAATCTAACAAGTTGTACAAGTTAGTGGATTTGCGTCATTTTTAAAGTGGTTTCTTTAGAAAACAAACATCTTCAGTACTGAACACTGTACTGTGTGAAATAAGTTAATTCTGTTCTAGGAATCAGTTTCCTTTCTACGAAGATGGTTGAGTGCAGCAAGTTCAAACTTTCCTTGTTAATGTAATCTAAAATGATGGCCAAGTTAGCAGAGTCACTTCATTTGTAAAATAGTTTGTTGAGAAAATTAACATCTTTATAGCCGAACATTGTACTGTGTGAAATAAGCTCTTTCGGTTCTAGGAATCACTTGTTTTCCTACAAAGAAGGTTGAGTGCAGCAAGATCAAACTTTCCTTGTTAATGTAATCTAAAAAGATGCACAATATAGTAGATTGGCCTCATTTCTAAAGTAGTTCCTGTAGAAAAGAAACATCTTCAGTACCGAACACTGTACTGTGTGGAATAAGTTAACTCGCTTCTAGGAATCTGTTTAATTTCTACGAAGAAGGTTGAGTGCAGCAAGTTCCAACTTACCTTGTCAATGTAATCTCAAAAGATGGCCAAGATAGAAGATTCGCCTCATTTGTAAAGTACTTTGTTGATTAAACAAACATCTTCATTGCCGAACATTGTACTGTGTGAAATAAACTCATTCGGTTCTAGGAATCAGTTGCTTTCCTACAAAGAAGGTTGAGTGCAGCAAGTTCAAACTTTCCTTGTGAATGTAATCTAAAAAGATGGCCAAGTTAGTAGATTCGCCTCATTTGTAAAGTACTTTGTTGAGAAAATAAACATCTTCATTGCCAAATATTGTACTGTGTGAAATAAGCTCATTTGGATCTAGGAATCAGTTGCTTTGCTACAAAGAAGGTTGAGTGCAGCAAGTTCAAACTTTCCTTGTTAATGTAATCTGAAAAGATGCACTACTGAGCAGTTTGGCCTCATTTCTAAAGTAGTTTGTTTACAAAACAAACATCTTCATTACCGAAGACTATACTATGTGAAATGAGCTAGTTCGTTTCTAGGAATCACTTGCTTTCCTACGAAGAAGGATGAGTGCAGCAAATTCAAACTTTCCTCGTTTGTGTAATCTAACAAGATGTACAAGTTAGTGGATTCGCGTCATTTCTAAAGTGGTTTCTTTAGAGCACAAACATCTTCAGTACTGAACACTGTACTGTGTGAAATAAGTTAATTCGGTTCTAGGAATCAGTTTCCTTGCTAAGAAGATGGTTGAGTGCAGCAAGTTCAAACTTTCCTTGTTAATGTACTCTAAAAAGAAGGCCAAGTCAGCCGAGTCATCTCATTTATAAAATAGTTTGTTGAGAAAAATAACATCTTTATAGCCGAACATTGTACTGTGTGTAATAAGCTCATTCGGTTCTAGGAATCCCTTGCTTTCCTACAAAAAAGGTTGAGTGCAGCAAGTTCAAACTTTCCTTGTTAATGTAATCTAAAAAGATGCACAACTTAGTAGATTGGCCTCATTTCTAAAGTAGTTTGTTTACAAAACAAACATCTTCATTACCGAAGACTATACTATGTGAAATGAGCTAGTTCGGTTCTAGGAATCACTTTCCTTCCTACGAAGAAGGATTAGTGAAGAAAATTCAAACTTTCCTCGTTTGTGTAATCTAACAAGATGTCCAAGTTAGTGGATTCGCGTCGTTTCTAAAGTGGTTTCCTTAGAAAACAAACATCTTCAGTACTGAACACTGTACTGTGTGAAATAAGTGAATTAGGTTCTAGGAATCAGTTTCCTTTCTACGAAGATGGATGAGTGCAGCAAGTTCAAACTTTCCTTGTTAATGTACTCTAAAAAGATGGCCAAGTTAGCAGAGTCACCTCATTTGTAAAATAGTTTGTTGAGAAAATTACCATCTTTATACCCGAACATTGTACTGTGTGAAATAAGCTCATTCGGTTCTAGGAATCACTTGCTTTCCTACAAAGAAGGTTGAGTGCAGCAAGTTCAAACTTTCCTTGTTAATTTAATCTAAAAAGATGGCCAAGTTAGTAGATTCGCCTCATTTGTAAAGTACTTTGTTGAGAAAACAAACATCTTCATTGCCGAACATTGTACTGTGTGAAATAAGCTCATTCGGTTCTAGGAATCATTTGCTTTCCTACAAACAAGGTGGAGAGCAGCAAGTTCAAACTTTCTTTGTTAATGTAATCTGAAAAGATGCACAACTTAGGAGATTGGCCTTATTTCTAAAGTAGTTTGTTTAGAAAACAAACATCTTCATTACCGAACACTGTACTATGTGAAATGAGCTAGTTCGATTCTAGGAATCACTTGCTTTCCTAGGGAGAAGGTTGAGTGCAGCAAGTTCAAACTTTCCTAGTTTGTGTAAACTAACAAGATGTACAAGCTAGTGGATTTGCCTCATTTCTAAAGTAGTTTCTTTAGAAAAGAAAACTCTTCAGTACCGAACATTGTACTGTGTGAAATAAGCTCATTCGGTTCTATGAGTCACTTGCTTTCCTACAAAGAAGGTTGAGTGCAGCAAGTTCAAACTTTCCTTCTTAATGGAATCTAAGAAAATGCAAAACTTGGTAGATTGGCCTCATTTCTAAAGTAGTTTCTTTATAAAAGAAACATCTTCAGTACCGAACACTGTAGTGTGTGAAAAAAGTTAATTCGCTTCTAGGCATCAGTTTCCTTTCTACGAAGATCGTTGAGTTTAGCAAGTTCAAACTTTCCATGTTAATGTAATCTAAAAAGATGTCCAAGTTAGTAGATTCGCCTTATTTCTAAAGTAGTTTCTTTAGAAAACAAACCTAAATTGCCAAACTTTGTACTGTGTGAAACATGCTAATTCGTTTCTAGGAATCAGTTTCCTTTCTACGAAGATGGTTGAATTTAGCAAGTTCAAACTTTCCTTGTTAATGTGCTCTAAAAAGATGTCCAAGTTAGTAGATTTGCCTCATTGGTAAAGTAGTTTGTTGAGAAAACAAACATCTTCATTGCCGAACATTGTACTGTGTGAACAAAGCTAATTTAGTTCTAGAATTCAGTTGCTTTCCTACAAAGAAGGTTGAGTGCAGTCAGTTCAAACTTTCCTTGTTAATGTAATCTAAAAAGATGCACAACGTAGTAGATTGGCCTCATTTCTCAAGTAGTATCTTTAGAAAAGAAACATCTTCAGTACTGAACACTGTACTGTGTGAATTAAGTTAATTCGCTTCTAGGAATCAGTTTAATTTCTACGAAGAAGGTTGAGTGCAGCAAGTTCAAACTTTCCTAGTTTGTGTAATCTAACAAGATGTACAAGTTAGTGCATTCGCCTCATTTCTAAATTAGTTTCTTTAGAAAAGAAACATCTTCAGTACCCAACACTGTACTGTGTGAAATAAGGCAATTCGGTTTTAGGAATCAGGTTCCTTTCTACGAAGATGGTTGAGTTTAGCAAGTTCAAACTTTCCTTGTTAATGTAATCTAAAAAGATGTCTAAGTTAGTAGATTCACCTCATTTCTAAAGTACTTTCTTTAGAAAACAAACCTAAATTGCCAAACATTGTACTGTGTGAAATGAGCTAATTCGGTTCTAGGAATCAGTTTACTTTCTACGAAGAAGGTTGAGTTTAGCAAGTTCAAGCTTTCCTTGTTAATGTAATCTGAAAAGATGGCCAAGTTAGAAGATTCACCTCATTTGTAAAGTACTTTGTTGAGAAAACAAACATCTTCATTGCCGAACATTGTACTCTGTGAAATAAGCTCATTCGGTTCTAGGAATCAGTTGCTTTCCTTCAAAGAAGGTTGAGTGCAGCAAGTTCAAACGTTCCTTCTTAATGTAATCTAAAAAGATGGCCAAGTTAGTAGATTCGCCTCATTTGTAAAATAGTTTGTTGAGAAAACAAACATCTTCATTGCTGAACATTGTACTGTGTGAAATAAGCTCATTCGGTTCTAGGAATCAGTTGCTTTCCTACAAAGAAGGTTGAGTGCAGCAAGTTCAAACTTTCCTTGTAAATGTATTCTGAAAAGATGCACAACTTAGTAGATTGGCCTCATTTCTAAAGTAGTTTGTTTAGAAAACAAACATCTTCATTACTGAAAAACTGTACTATGTGAAATGAGCTAGTTTGATTCTAGGAATCACTTGCTTTCCTAAGTAGAAGGTTGAGTGCAGCAAGTTCAAACTTTCCTAGTTTGTGTAATCTAAAAAGGTGTACAAGTTAGTGGATTCACCTCATTTTTAAAGTAGTTTCTTTAGAAAAGAAACATCTTCAGTACCGAATACTGTACTGTGTAAAATAAGTGAATTCGCTTCTAGGAATCAGTTTAATTTCTACGAAGATGGTTGAGTGTAGCAAGTTCAAACTTTCCTTGTTAATGTAATCTAAAAAGATGGCCAAGTTAGTAGATTTGCCTCATTTGTAAAGTAGTTTGTTGAGAAAATTAACATCTTTATTGCCGAACATTGTACTGTGTGAAATCAGCTCATTCAGTTCTAGGAATCAGTTGCTTTCCTACAAAGAAGGTTGAGTGCAGCAAGTTCAAACTTTCCTTGTTAATGTAATCTGAAAAGTTGCACAACTTAGTATATTGGCCTCATTTCTAAAGTAGTTTCTTTAGAAAACAAACCTAAATTGCCAAAATTTGTACTGTGTGAAATGAGCTCATTCGGTTCTAGGAATCAGTTTACTTTCTATGAAGATGGTTCAGTTTAGCAAGTTCAAACTTTCCTTGTTAATGTGCTCTAAAAAGATTTCCAAGTTAGTAGATTTGCCTCATTGGTAAAGTAGTTTGTTGAGAAAACAAACATCTTCATTGCCGAACATTGTACTGTGTGAACAAAGCTAATTTAGTTCTAGAATTCAGTTGCTCTCCTACAAAGAAGGTTGAGTGGAGCCAGTTCTAACTTTCCTTGTTAATGTAACCTAAAAAGATGCACAACTTAGTAGATTGTCCTCATTTCTAAAGTAGTTTCTTTAGAAAAGAAACATCTTTAGTACCGAACACTATACTATGGGAAATGAGCTAGTTTGGTTCTAGGAATCACTTGCTTTCCTACGAAGAAGGTTGAGTGCAGTAAGTTCAAACTTTCCTAGTTTGTGTAATCTAACAAGATGTAGAAGTTAGAGGATTCCCCTCATTTCTAAAGTAGTTTCTTAAGAAAAGAAACATCTTCAGTACCGAACACTGTACTGGGTGAAATAAGTGAATTCCCTTCTAGGAATCAGTTTAATTTCTACAAAGATGGTTGAGTGCAGCAAGCTCCAACTTCCCTTCTTAATGTAATCTAAAAAGATGGCCAAGTTAGAAGATTCGCCTCATTTGTAAAGTACTTTGTTTAGGAAACAAACATCTTCATTGCTGAACATTGTAGTGTGTGAAATAAGCTCATTCGGTTCTTGCAATCAGTTGGTTTACTACAAAGAAGGTTAAGTGCACCAAGTTCAAACTTTCCTTGTTAATGTAATCTAAAATGATGGCCAAGTTAGTTGATTCACCTCATTTGTAAAGTAGATTGTTGAGAAAACAAACATCTTCATTGCCGAACATTGTACTGTGTGAAATATGCTCATTCGGTTCTAGGAATCAGTTGCTTTCCTACAAAGAAGGTTGAGTGCAGCAAGTTCAAACTTTCCTTGTTAATGTAATCTGAAAAGCTGCACAACTTAGTAGATTGGCCTCATTTCTAACGTAGTTTGTTTAGGAAACACCTTACTGTGTGAAATAAGTTAATTCGCTTCTAGGAATCAGTTTAATTTCTACGAAGATGGTTGAGTGGAGCAAGTTCAAACTTTCCTAGTTTGTGTAATCTAACAAGATGTACAAGTTACTGGATTCGCGTCATTTCTAAATCAGTTTCTTTAGAAAACAAACATCTTCAGTACCGAACACTGTACTGTGTGAAATAAGTTAATTCGGTTCTAGGAATCAGTTTCCTTTCTACGAAGATAGTTGAGTTTAGCAAGTTCAACCTTTCCTTGTTAATGTAATCTAAAAAGATGTCCAAGATAGTAAATTCGCCTCATTTCTAAAGTAGTTTCTTTAGAAAACAAACCTAAATTTCCAAACTTTGTACTGTGTGTAATGAGGTAACACAGTTCTAGGAATCAGTTTACCTTCTACGAAGATGGTTGAGTTTAGCAAGTTCAAACTTTCCTTGTTAATGTGCTCTAAAAAGATGTCCAAGTTTGTAGATTTGCCTCATTGGTAAAGTAGTTTGTTGAGAAAACAAACATCTTCATTGCCGAACATTGTACTGTATGTAAAAAGCTAATTCGGTTCTAGAATTCAGTTGCTTTCCTACATAGAAGGTTGAGTGCAGCCAGTTCAAACTTTCCTTGTTAACGTAATCGAAAACGATGCACAACATAGTAGATTGGCCTCATTTCTAAAGAAGATTCTTTAGAAAAGAAATATCTTCAGTACCGAACACTGTACTGTGTGAAATAAGTTAATTCGTTTCTAGGAATCAGTTTAATTTCTACGAAGAAGGTTGAGTGCAGCAAGTTCAAACTCTCCTAATTTGTGTAATCTAACAAGATGTACAAGTTAGTGCATTCACCTCATTTCTAATGTAGTTTCTTTAGAAAAGAAACATCTTCAGTACCGAACACTGTACTGTGTGAAATAAGGTAATTCGGTTCTAGGAATCAGTTTAATTTCTACAAAGATGGTTGAGTGCAGCAAGTTCTACCTTTCCTTGTTAATGTAATCTAAAATGTTGGCCAAGTTAGTAGATTCGCCTCATTTGTAAAGTAGTTTGTTGAGAAAACAAATATCTTCATTACCGAACACTATACTATGTGAAATGAGCTAGTTCGGTTCTAGGAATCACTTGCTTTCCTACGAAAAAGGTTGAGTGCAGCAAGTTCAAACTTTCCTTGTTAATGTAATCTGAAAAGATGCACAAGTTAGTAGATTGGCCTCATTTCTAAAGTAGTTTCTTTAGAAAAGAAACATCTTCACGACAGAACACTATACAGTGTGAAATAAGTTAATTCGCTTCTAGGAATCAGTTTAATTTCTACGAAGAAGGTTGAGTGCAGCAAGTTCAAACTCTCCTAATTTGTGTAATCTAACAAGATTTACAAATTAGTGCATTCGCCTCATTTCTAAAGTAGCTTCTTTAGAAAAGAAACATCTTCAGTACCGAACACTGTACTGTGTGAAATAAGGTAATTCGTTTCTAGGAATCAGTGTAATTTCTACGAAGATTGTTGAGTGCAGCAAGTTCAAACTTTCCTTGTTAATGTAATCTAAAAAGATCCACAGCTTAGTAGATTGGCCTCATTTCTAAAGTAGTTTGTTTACAAAACAAACATCTTCATTACCGAAGACTATACTACGTGAAATGAGCTAGTTCGGTTCTAGGAATCACTTGCTTTCCTACGAAGAAGGTTGAGTGCAGCAAGTTCAAACGTTCCTTGTTAATGTAATCTGAAAAGATGCACAACTTAGTAGATTGGCCTCATTTCTAAAGTAGTTTCATTAGAAAAGAAACTTCTTCAGTACTGAACACTGTACTGTGTGAAATAAGCTAAATAGGTTCTAGGAATCAGTTTAATTTCTAACAAGATGGTTGAGTGCAGCAAGTTCAAACTTTCCTTGTTAATGTAATCTAAAAAGATGGCCAAGTTAGCAGAGTCACCTCACTTGTAAAATAGTTTGTTGAGAAAATTAACGTCTTTATTGCCAAACATTGTACTGTGAGAAATAAGTTCATTCGGTTCTAGGAATCACTTGCTTTCCTACAAAGAAGGTTGAGTGCAGCAAGTTCAAACTTTCCTTGTTAATGTAATCTGAAAAGATGCACAACTTAGTAGATTGGACTCATTTCTAAAGTAGTTTCTTTAGAAAAGAAACATCTTCAGTACAGAACACTATACAGTGCGAAATAAGTTAATTCGCTTCTAGGAATCAGTTTAATTTCTACGAAGAAGGTTGAGTGCAGCAAGTTCAAACTTTCCTTGTTAATGTAATCTAAAAAGATGAACAACTTAGTAGATTGTCCTCATTTCTAAAGTAGTTTCTTTAGAAAAGAAACATCTTCAGTACCGAACACTGCACTGTGTGAAATAAGTGAATTCGCTTCTAGGAATCAGTTTAATTTCTCCGAAGATGGTTGAGTGCAGCAAGTTCAAACTTTCCTTGATAATGTAATCTAAAAAGATGGCCAAGTTAGAAGATTCGCCTCATTTGTAAAGTACTTTGTTAATAAAAAAAAACATCTTAATTGCCGAACACTGTACTGTGAGAAATAAGCTCATTCGGTTCTAGGAATCAGTTGCTTTCCTACAAAGAAGGTTGAGTGCAGCAAGTTCAAACTTTCCTTGTTAATGTAATCTAAAAAGATGCACAACTTAGTAGATTGGCCTCATTTCTAAAGTAGTTTGTTTAGAAAACAAACATCTTCATTACCGAACACTGTACTATGTGAAATAAGCTAGTTCCGTTCTAGGAATCACTTGCTTTCCTATGAAGAAGGTTGAGTGCAGAAAGTTCAAACTTTCCTAGTTTGTGTAATCTAACAAGATGTACAAGTTAGTGGATTCGCCTCATTTCTTAAGTAGTTTCTTTAGAAAAGAAACATCTTCAGTACCGAACACTGTACTGTGTGAAATAAGTGAATTCGCTTCTAGGAATCAGTTTAATTTCTACGAAGATGGTTGAGTGCAGCAAGTTCAAACTTTCCTTGTAAATGTAATCTAAAAAGATGGCCAAGTTAGTAGATTCGCCTCACTTGTAAAGTAGTTTGTTGAGAAAACAAACATCTTAATTGACAAACATTGTACTGTGTGAAATAAGATCATTTGGTTATAGGAATCAGTTGCTTTCCTATAAAGAAGATTGACTGCAGCAAGTTCAAACTTTCCTTGTTAATGTAATCTGAAAAGATGCACAACTTAGTAGATTGGCCTCATTTCTAAAGTAGTTTGTTTACAAAACAAACATCTTCATTACCGAACACTATACTATGTGAAATGAGCTAGTTCGGTTCTAGGAATCACTTGCTTTCCTACGAAGAAGGTTGAGTGCAGCAAGTTCAAACTTTTCTAGTTTGTGTAATCTAACAAGATGTACAAGTTAGTGGATTCGCCTCATTTCTAAAGTAGTTTCTTTAGAAAAGAAACATCTTCTGTACTGAACACTGTGCTGTGTGAAATAAGGTAAATCGGTTTTAGGAATCAGATTAATTTCTAAGAAGATGGTTGAGTGCAGCAAGTTCAAACTTCCCTTGTTAATGTAATCTAAAAAGATGCACAACTTAGTAGATTGGCCTCATTTCTAAAGTAGTTTGTTTTCAAAACAAACATCTTCATTACCGAACACTATACCATGTGAAATGAGCAAGTTCCGTTATTGGAATCACTTGCTTTCCTACAAAGAAGGATGAGTGCAACGAGTTCAAACTTTCCTCGTTTGTGTAATCTAACAAGATGTACAAGTTAGTGGATTCGCATCGTTTCTAAAGTGGTTTCTTTAGAAAACAAACATCTTCAGTACTGAACACTATACTGTGTGAAATAAGTTAATTCGGTTCTAGGAATCAGTTTCTTTTCTACAAAGATGGTTGATTGCAGCAAGTTCAAACGTTCCTTGTTTATGTAATGTAAAAAGATGTCCAAGTTAGCAGAGTCACCTCTTTTGTAAAATAGTGTGTTGAGAAAACAAACATCTTCTTTGCTGAACATTTTACTGTGTGATATAAGCTCATTCGGTTCTGGGAATCACTTGCTTTCCTACTAAGAAGGTTGAGTGCAGCAAGTTCAAACTTACCTTTTTAATGTAATCTAAAAAGATGCACAACTTAGTAGATTGGCCTCATTTCTAAAGTGATTTCTTTAGAAAAGAAACATCTTCAATACCGAACACTGTACTGTGTGAAATAAGTTAATTCGCTTCTGGGAATCAGTTTAATTGCTACGAAGAAGGCTGAGTGCAGCAAGTTCAAACTCTCCTTGTTAATGTAATCTAAAAAGATGGCCAAGTTAGTAGATTCACCTCATTTGTAAAATAGTTTGTTGAGAAAACAAACATCTTTATTGCCCAACATTGTCCTCTGTGAAATAAGCTCATTCGGTTCTAGGAATCAGTTGCTTTCCTACAAAGAAGGTTGAGGGCAGCAAGTTCAAACTTCCCTTGTTAATGTAATCTAAAAAGATGGCCAAGTTGGTAGATTCGCCTCATTTGTAAAGAAGTTTGTTTAGAAAACAAACATCTTCATTGTCGAACATTGTACTGTGTGAAGAAAGCTAATTTAGTTCTAGAATTCAGTTCCTTTCCTACAAAGAAGGTTGAGTGCAGCCAGTTCAAACATTCCTTGTTAATGTAATCTAAAAAGATGCACAACTTAGTAGATTGGCCTCATTTCTAAAGTAGTTTCTTTAGAAAAGAAACATCTTCAGTACTGAACACTGAACTGTGTGAAATAAGTTAATTCGCTTCTAGGAATCTGTTTAATTTCTACGAAGAAGGTTGAGTGCAGCAAGTTCAAACTTTCCTTGTTAATGTAATCTAAAAAGATGGCCAAGTTAGAAGATTTACCTCATTTGTATAGTACTTTGTTGAGAAAACACACATCTTCATTGCCGAACATTGTACTGTGTGAAATAAGCTCATTCGGTTCTTGGAATCAGTTGCTTTCCTACAAAGAAGGTTGAGTGCAGCAAGTTCAAACTTTCCTTGTTAATGTAATCTAAAAAGATGCACAACTTAGTAGATTGGCCTCATTTCTAAAGTAGTTTGTTTAGAAAACAAACATCTTCATTACCGAACACTGTACTATGTGAAATAAGCTAGTTCCGTTTTAAGAATCACTTGCTTTCCTACAAAGAAGGTTGAGTGCAGCAAGTTCAAAATTTCCTAGTTTGTGTAATATAACAAGATGTACAAGTTAGTGGATTCGCCTCATTTCTAAAATAGTTTCTTTAGAAAATAACATCTTCAGTACCGAACACTGTACTGTGTGAAATAAGTGAATTAAAGCTTCTAGGAATCAGTTTAATTTCTACGAATATGGTTGAGTGCAGCAAGTTCAAACTTTCCTTGTTAATGTAATCTAAAAAGATGGCCAAGTTAGTAGATTTGCCTCATTTGTAAAGTAGTTTGTTGAGAAAACAAACATCTTCATTGACAAACATTGTACTGTGTGAAATAAGCTCATTTGGTTCTAGCAATCAGTTGCTTTCCTATAAAGAAGGTTGAGTGCAGCAAGTTCAAACTTTCCTTGTTAATGTAATCTGAAAAGATGCACAACTTAGTAGATTGGCCTCATTTCTAAAGTAGTTTGTTTAGAAAAGAAAAATCTTCAGTACCGAACACTATACAGTGTGAAATAAGCTAATTCGGTTCTAGGAATCAGTATAATTTCCCTACGAAGAAGGTTGAGTGCAGCAAGTTCAAACTTTTCTAGTTTGTGTAATCTAACAAGATGTACAAGTTAGTGGATTCGCCTCATTTCTAAAGTAGTTTCTTTAGAAAAGAAACATCTTCTGTACTGAACACTGTACTGTGTGAAATAAGTGAATTCGGTTTTAGGAATCAGTTAATTTCTAAGAAGATGGTTGAGTGCAGCAAGTTCAAACTTTCCTTGTTAATGTAATCTAAAAAGATGCACAACTTAGTAGATTGGCCTCATTTGTAAAGTAGTTTGTTTTCAAAACAAACATCTTCATTGCCAAACATTGTACCATGTGAAATAAGCAAGTTCCGTTATAGGAATCACTTGCTTTCCTACAAAGAAGGATGAGTGCAGCAAGTTCAAACTTTCCTTGTTAATGTAATCTAAAAAGATGCACAACTTAGTAGATTGGCCTCATTTTCTAAAGTAGTTTCTTTAGAAAAGAAACATCTTCAGTACTGAACACTGTACTGTGTGAAATGAGTTAATTAAACTCTAGGAATCAGTTTCTTTTCTACAAGATGGTTGAGTGCAGCAAGTTCAAACTTTCCTTGTTTATGTAATGTAAAAAGATGTCCAAGTTAGAAGATTCGCTCTTTTGTAAAATAGTTTGTTGAGAAAACAAACATCTTCTTTGCTGAACATTTTACTGTGTGATATAAGCTCATTCGGTTCTGGGAATCACTTGCTTTCCTACTAAGAAGGTTGAGTGCAGCAAGTTCAAACTTACCTTTTTAATGTAATCTAAAAAGATGCACAACTTAGTAGATTGGCCTCATTTCTAAAGTGATTTCTTTAGAAAAGAAACATCTTCAATACCGAACACTGTACTGTGTGAAATAAGTTAATTCGCTTCTGGGAATCAGTTTAATTGCTACGAAGAAGGCTGAGTGCAGCAAGTTCAAACTCTCCTTGTTAATGTAATCTAAAAAGATGGCCAAGTTAGTAGATTCGCCTCATTTGTAAAGTACTTTGTTGAGGATACAAACATCTTCATTGCCCAACATTGTCCTATGTGAAATAAGCTCATTCGGTTCTAGGAATCAGTTGCTTTCCTACAAAGAAGGTTGAGGGCAGCAAGTTCAAACTTCCCTTGTTAATGTAATCTAACAAGATGTACAAGTTGGTAGATTCGCCTCATTTGTAAAGTTTTGTTTAGAAAACAAACATCTTCATTGTCGAACATTGTACTGTGTGAAGAAAGCTAATTTAGTTCTAGAATTCAGTTCCTTTCCTACAAAGAAGGTTGAGTGCAGCCAGTTCAAACATTCCTTGTTAATGTAATCTAAAAAGATGCACAACTTAGTAGATTGGCCTCATTTCTAAAGTAGTTTCTTTAGAAAACAAACATCTTCAGTACTGAACACTGACTGTGTGAAATAAGTTAATTCGGTTCTAGGAATCTGTTTAATTTCTCTACAAAGAAGGTTGAGTGCAGCAAGTTCAAACTTTCCTTGTTAATGTAATCTAAAAAGATGGCCAAGTTAGAAGATTCCCCTCATTTGTATAGTACTTTGTTGAGAAAACACACATCTTCATTGCCGAACATTGTACTGTGTGAAATAAGCTCATTCGGTTCTTGGAATCAGTTGCTTTCCTACAAAGAAGGTTGAGTGCAGCAAGTTCAAACTTTCCTTGTTAATGTAATCTAAAAAGATGCACAACTTAGTAGATTGGCCTCATTTCTAAAGTAGTTTGTTTAGAAAACAAACATCTTCATTACCGAACACTGTACTATGTGAAATAAGCTAGTTCCGTTTTAAGAATCACTTGCTTTCCTACAAAGAAGGTTGAGTGCAGCAAGTTCAAAATTTCCTAGTTTGTGTAATATAACAAGATGTACAAGTTAGTGGATTCGCCTCATTTCTAAAATAGTTTCTTTAGAAAAGAAACATCTTCAGTACCGAACACTGTATTGTGTGAAATAAGTGAATTCGCTTCTAGGAATCAGTTTAATTTCTACGAATATGGTTGAGTGCAGCAAGTTCAAACTTTCCTTGTTAATGTAATCTAAAAAGATGGCCAAGTTAGACGATTTGCCTCATTTGTAAAGTACTTTGATGAGGAAACAAACATATTCATTGCCGAACATTGTACTGTGTGAAATAAGCTCATTCGGTTCTAGCAATCAGTTGCTTTCCTACAAAGAAGGTTGAGTGCAGCAAGTTCAAACTTTCCTTGTTAATGTAATGTGAAAAGATGCACAACTTAGTAGATTGGCCTCATTTCTAAAGTAGTTTCCTTAGAAAAGAAAAATCTTCATTACCAAACACTGTACAGTGTGAAATAAGTTAATTCGCTTCTAGGAATCAGTATAATTTCTACGAAGAAGGTTGAGTGCAGCAAGTTCAAACTTTCCTAGTTTGTGTAATCTAACAAGATGTACAAGTTAGTGGATTCGCCTCATTTCTAAAGTAGTTTCTTTAGAAAACAAACATCTTCATTGCCGAACACTGTACTGTGTGAAATAAGTGAATTTGGTTCTAGGAATCAGTTTAATTTCTACGAAGATGGTTGAGTGCAGCAAGTTCAAACTTTCCTTGTTAATGTAATCTAAAAAGATGCACAACTTAGTAGATTGGCCTCATTTGTAAAGTAGTTTGTTGAGAAAACGAACATCTTCATTGCCAAACATTGTACTGTGTGAAATAAGCTCATTCGGTTCTAGGAATCACTTGCTTTCCTACAAAGAAGGTTGAGTGCAGCAAGTTCAAACTTTCCTTGTTAATGTAATCTGAAAAGATGCACAACTTAGTAGATTGGCCTCATTTCTAAAGTAGTTTCTTTAGAAAAGAAACATCTTCAGTACCAAACACTGTACTGTGTGAAATGAGTTAATTCGCTTCTAGGAATCAGTTTAATTTCTACGAAGAAGGTTGAGTGCAGCAAGTTCAAACTTTCCTTGTTAATGTAATCTAATAAGATGGCCAAGTTAGAAGATTCGCCTGATTTGTAAAGTACTTTGTTGAGAAAACAAACATATTCATTGCCGAACATTGTACTGTGTGATATAAGCTCATTCGGTTCTAGGAATCAGTTGCTTTCCTACAAAGAAGGTTGAGTGCAGCAAGTTCAAACTTTCCTTGTTAATCTAATGTAAAAAGATGCACAACTTAGTAGATTGGCCTCATTTCTAAAGTAGTTTGTTTAGAAAACAAACATCTTCATTACCGAACACTGTACTATGTGAAATAAGCTAGTTCCGTTCTAGGAATCACTTGCTTTCCTACGTAGAAGGTTGAGTGCAGCAAGTTCAAACTTTCCTTGTTAATGTAATCTAAAAAGATGGCCAAGATAGAATATTCGCCTGATTTGTAAAGTACTTTGTTGAGAAAACAAACATCTTCATTGCCGAACATTGTACTGTGTGCAATAAGCTACCTCCGTTCTAGGAATCAGTGGCTTTCCTACGAAGAAGGTTGAGTGCAGCAAGTTCAAGCTTTCCTTGTTTGTGTAATCTAACAGGATGTACAACCTCTTTGATTCGCCTCATTTGTAGTTTGTTGAGAAACAAACATCTTCACTGCCGAATACTGTACTGTGTGAAATAAGCTACTTCGGTTCTAGGAACCAGTTGCTTTCCTACGTAGAAGATTGAGTACAACAAGTTCAAACTTTCCTAGAATGTTTAATCTAAAACGATGTACAACTTAGTAGATTCGCCTCATTTGTAAAGTAGTTTGTTGAGAAAACAAACATCTTCATAGTTGAACACTATACCCTGTGAAATTAGCTACTTCGGTTCTAGGAATCTGTTGCTTTCCTACAAAGAAGGTTAAGTGCAGCAAGTTTTAACTTTCCTTGTTTGTGTAATCTGTGAAGATGTACAACTTCGTCGATTCCCCTCATTTGTAAAGTAGTTTGTTGAGAAAACAAACATCTTCATAGCTGAACGCTGTACTCTGTGAAATAAGCTACTTCGGTTCTAGGAATCAGTTGTTTTCCTACGAAGAAGGTTGAGTGCAGCAAGTTTTAACTTTCCTTGTGTGTTATCTAACAAGATGTACAACTTTGGCGATTCACCTCATTTGTAAAGTAGTTTGTTGAGAAAACAAACATATTCATTGCAGAACACTGTACTGTGTGAAATAAGCTAGTTCGGTTCTAGTAATCAGTTGCTTTCCTACGAAGAATGTTGAGTGCGGCCAGTTCAAACTTTCCTTGTCAATGTAATCTTAAAAGATGTACAACATACAAGTTTCGTTTCATTTGTAAACTACTTTCTTTGGAAAGCAAACATCGTCATTGCGAAATACTATAATGTGTGAAATAAGCTTTTCAGTTCTAGGAATCAGTTGCTTTCCTACGAAGAAGGTTGAGTGCAGCAAGTTCAAGCTTTCCTTGTATGTGTAATCTAACAAGATGTACAAATTAGTAGATTTGACTCATTTCTAAAGTAGTTTGTTTAGAACACAAACATCTTCATTGCCGAACACTGTACTGTGTGAAGTAAGCTAGTTTTGTTCTAGGAATCAGTTGATTTCCTACGAAGAAGGTTGAGTGCAGCAAGTTCAAGCTTTCCTTGTTTGTGCAATCTAACAAGATGAAAAATTAGTAGATACGCCTCATTTCTAAACTAGTTTGTTTAGAAAACAAACATCTTCATTGCAGAACAGTGTACTGTGTGAAATAAGCTAGTTTGGTTCTAGGAATCAGTGGCTTTCCTACGAAGAAGGTTGAGTCCAGCAAGTTCAAACTTTCCTTGATTGTGTAATCTAACAAGATACACAAGCTTAGTATATTTGCCTCATTTGTAAAGTAGTTTGTTGAGAAAACAAACATATTCATTGCTGAACACTGTACTCTGTGAAAGAAGTTACTTTGGTTCTGGGAATCTGATGCTTTCCTACGAAGAACGTTGAGTGCAGCCAGTTCAACTTTCCTTGTTAATGTAATCTTAAAAGATGTACAATATACAAGTTTCGTTTCATTTGTAAACTACTTTCCTTGGAAAACAAACATCGTCATTGCCAAATACTGTAATGTGTGAAATAAGCTTTATCGGTTCTAGGAATCAGTTGCTTTCCAAAAGAAGGTTGAGTGCAGCAAGTTTAAACTTTCCTTGTATGTGTAATCTAATAAGACGTACAAAATAGGAGATTCGACTCATTTCTAAAGTAGTTTGTTTAGAAAACAAACATCTTCATTGCCGAACACTGTAATGTGTGAAATAAGCTTTATCGGTTCTTGGAATCAGTTGTTTTCCTACGAAGAAGGTTGAGTGCAGCAAGTTTAAACTTTCCTTGTATGTGTAATCTAACAAGGTGTACAAATTAGTAGATTCGACTCATTTCTAAAGTAGTTTGTTTAGAAAACAAACATCTTCATTGCCGAACACTGTACTGTGTGAAATAAGCTAGTTCCCTTCTAGGAATCAGTTGCTTTCCTACAAAGAACGTTGAGTGCAGCCAGTTCAAACTTTGCTGGTTAATGTAATCGTAAAAGATGTACAACATACAAGTTTCGTTTCATTTGTAAACTACTTTTTTGAGAAAACAAACATCGTCATTGCCATATACTGTAATGTATGAAATAAGCTTTATCGGTTCTAGGAATCAGTTGCTTTCTTACGAAGAAGATTGAGTGCAGCAAGTTTTAACTTTCCTTGTATGTGGAATCCTACAAGATGTACAAATTAGTAGATTCAACTCATTTCTAAAGTAGTTTCTTTAGAAAACAATCATCTTCATTGCGGAACACTGTACTGTGTGAAATAAGGTCGTTCGGTTCTAGAAATCAGTTGGTTTCCTTACGAAGAAGGTTGAGTGCAGCAAGTACAAACTTTCCTTGTTAATGTAATCTAAAAAGATGTACAACTTGCAAGTTTCGTTTCATTACTAAACTACTTTCTTTAGAAGACAAACATATTCATTGGCCAACACTGTACTGTGTGAAATAAGCTAGTTCGGGTCTAGGAATCAGTTGCTTTCCTACGAAGAAGGTTGAGTGCAGCAAGCGCAATCTTTCCTTGTTTGTGTAGGAAAACAAGATGTACAAATTACAAGTTTCGTTTCATTTCTAAACTACTTTGTTTTGAAAACAAACATCTTCATTGCCAAATACTGTAATGTGTGAAATAAGCGATAAAGGTTCTAGGAATCAGTTGCTTTCCCTCACAAAGAAGGTTGAGTGCAGCAAGTTCAAACTTTCCTTGTTAATGAATCTAAAAAGATGTACATCTTAGTAGATTCTCCTCATTTGTAAAGTAGTTTCTTGAGAAAACAAATATCTTCATTGCTGAACACTGTACTGTGTGAAATAATCTCCATCGGTTCTAGGAATCAGTTTCTTTCCTACGAAGGAGGTTGAGTGCAGCAAGTTCAAACTTTACTTGTTAATGTAATCTAAAGGGATGTACAACTTGCAAGTTTTGTTTCACTTCTAAACTACTTTTTTAGAACACAAACATATTCATTGCCAACATTGTACTGTGTGAAGTAAACTAGTTTGGTTCTAGGAATCTCTTTCTTTTCTAAAAAGATGATTGAGTGCAACAAGTTCAAACTTTCCTTGTTTGTGTAATCTAACAAGATGAACAAATTAGTAGATTCGCCTCATTTTTAAACTAGTTTGTTTAGAAAAGAAACATCTTCATTGCCGAACAGTGTACTGTGTGAAATAATCCATTTCGGTTCTAGGAATCAGTTGCTTTCCTACAAAGAAGGTTGAGTGCAGCAAGTTCAAACTTTCCTTGTTTGTGTAATCTAACAAGATATATGACTTTGTTAATTCGCCTCATTTCTAAAGTAGTTTGTTGAGAAAACAAACATCTTCATAGCTGAACACTGTACTCTGTGAAATAAGTTACTTCAGTTCTAGGAATCAGTTGATTTCCTATGAATAAGGTTGATTGCAGCAAGTTCAAACTTTCCTTGTTTGTGTAGTCTAACAAGATGTACAACTTTGTCCATTCGCCTCATTTGTAAGGTAGTTTGTTGAGAATAGAAACATCTTCATTGCCGAACATTGTACTGTGTGAAATAAGCTAGTTCAGTTCTAGTTATCATTTGCTTTCCTACGAAGAACGTTGAGTGTAGCCAGTTCAAACTTTCCTCGTTAATGTAATCTTAAAAGTTGTACAACATGCAAGTTTCCTTTCATTTGTAAACTACTTTCTTTAGAAAACAAACATCGTCATTGCCAAATACTGTAATGTGTGAAATAAGCTTTATCGGTTCTAGGAATCAGTTGCTTTCCTACGAAGAAGGTTGAGTGCAGCAAGTTTAAACTTTCCTTGTATGTGTAATCTAACAAGATGTACAAAATAGGTGATTTGACTCATTTCTAAAGTGGTCTGTTTAGAAAACAAACATCTTCATTGCCGAACACTGTACTGTGTGAAATAAGCTTGTTAGGTTCTAGGAATCCGTTGCTGTCCTAAGAAGAAGGTTGAGTGCAGCAAGTATAAACTTTCCTTGTTAATGTAATCTAAACACATGTACAACTTGCAAGTTTCGTTTCATTTCTAAACTACTTTCTTTAGAACACAAACATATTCATTGCCCAACACTGTACTGTGTGATAAGCTAGTTCGGTTCTAGGAACCAGTTGCTTTCCTACAAAGAAGGTTGAGTGCAGCAAGAGCAATCTTTCCAGTTTGTGTAGCCGAACAAGATGTACAAATTACAAGTTTCGTTTCATTTCTAAACTACTTTGTTTAGAAAACAAACATCTTCATTGCCAAATACTGTAATGTGTGAAATAAGCTATTAAGGTTCTAGGAATCAGTTGCTTTCCTACGAAGAAGGTTGAGTGCAGCAAGTTCAAACTTTCCTTGTTAATGTAATCTAAAAAGATGTACATCTTAATAGATTCTCCTCATTTGTAAAGTAGTTTGTTGAGAAAACAAATATCTTCATTGCCAAACACTGTACTGTGTGAAATAAGCTCGTTCGGTTCTAGGAATCAGTTTCTTTCCTACGAAGAAGGTTGAGTGCAGCAAGTTCAAACTTTACTTGTTAATGTAATCTAAAGGGATGTACAACTTACGAGTTTCATTTCACTTCTAAACTACTTTCTTTAGAACACAAACATATTCATTGCCCAACACTGTACTGTGTGAAGTAAGCTAGTTCGGTTCTACGAATCTGTTTCTTTTCTAAAAAGATGATTGAGTGCAACAAGTTCAAACTTTCCTTGTATGTGTAATCCAACAAGATGTACATCTTAGTAGATTCTCCTCATTTGTAAAGTAGTTTCTTGAGAAAACAAATATCTTCATTGCCTAACACTGTACTGTGTGAAATAAGATAGTTCGGTTCTAGGAATCAGTTGCTTTCGTACGAAGAAGGTTGAGTGCAGCAAGTTCAAAATTCCTTGTTAATGTAATCTAAAAAGATGTACAACTTGCAAGTTTCCTTTCATTTCTAAAGTACTTTCTTTAGAACACAAATATATTCATTGCCAAATACTGTAATGTGTGAAATAAGCTATTAAAGTTCTAGGAATCAGTTGCTTTCCTCTGAAGAAGGTTGAGAGCGGCTAGTTCAAACTTTCCTTGTTTGTGTAATCTAACAAGATGTACAAGTTAGTAGATTCGCCTCATTTATAAAGCAGTTTGTTGAGAAAACAAACATCTTCATTGCCAAACACTATACTGTGTGAAATAAGCTAGTTTGGTTCTAGGAATCCGTTGCTTTCCTATGAAGAACAATGAGTGCAGCCAGTTCATACTTTCCTTGTTAATGGAATCTTAAAAGATGTACAACATACAAGTTTTATTTCATTTGTAAACTACTTTCTTTAGAAAACAAACATTGTCATTGCCAAATAGTGTAATGTGTGAAATAAGCTTTATCGGTTCTAGGAATCAGTTGCTTTCCTACGAAGAAGGTTGAATGCAGCAAGTTTAAAATTTCCTTGTATGTGTAATCTAACAAGATGTACAAATTAGTAGATTCGACTCATTCCTAAAGTAGCTTTTTTAGAAAACAAACCTCTTCATTGCCGAACACTGTACTGTGTGAAATAAGGTAGTTCGGTTCTAGGAATCCGTTGCTTTCCTACAAAGAAAGTTAAGTGCAGCAATTTCAAACTGTCCTTGTTAATGTAATCTAAAAAGATGCAGAACTTGCAAGTTTCGTTTCATTTCTAAACTTCTTTCTTTAGAACACAAACATATTCATTGCCCAACACTGTACTGTGTGAAGTAAGCTAGTTTGGTTCTAGGAATGTGTTTCTTTTCTAAGATGTTTGATTGCAGCAATTTCAAAATTTCCTTTTTTGTGTAATCTAACAAGATGAACAATTAGTAGATTCACCTCATTTCTAACCTTGTTTGTTTAGAAAACAAACATCTTCATTGCCGAACAGTGTACTGTATGAAAGAATCTATTTCGGTTCTAGGAATCAGTTGCTTTCCTACAAAAAAAGGTTGAGTGCAGCAAGTTCAAACTTTCCTTGTTTGTGTAATCTAAGGAGATGTACAACTTTGTCCATTCTCCTCATTTGTAAAAGTAGTTTGTTGAGAAAACAGACATCTTCATTTCCGAAAACTGTACTGTGTGAAATAAGCTAGTTAGGTTCTAGTATTCAGTTGCTTTTCTACGAAGAAGATTGGTGCAACAAGTTCAAACTTTCCTAGAATGTGTAATCTAAAAAGATGTACTACTTAGTTGATTCGCCTCATTTGTAAAGTCATTTGTTGAGAAAACAAACATCTTCATTGCCGAACATTGTACTGTGTGATATAAGCTAGTTCGGTTTTAGGAATCAGTTGCTTTCCTCTACAAAGAAGGTTGAGTGAAGCAAGTGCAATCTTTCCTTGTTTGTGTAGCCAAACAAGGTGTACAAATTACAAGTTTCATTTCATTTCTAAACTACTTTGTTTAGAAAAGAAACATCTTCATTGCCAAATACTGTAATGTGTGAAATAAGCAATTAAGGTTCTAGGAATCAGTTGCTTTCCTACGAAGAAGGTTGAGTGCAGCAAGTTCAAACTTTCCTTGTTAATGTAATCTAAAAAGATGTACATCTTAGTAGATTCTCCTCATTTGTAAAGTAGTTTCTTGAGAAAACAAACATATTCATTGCCGAACACTGTACTGTGTGAAATAAGCTAGTTCGGTTCTAGGAATCTGTTGCTTTCCTACAAAGAAGGTTGAGTGCAGCAAGTTCAAACTTTCCTTGTTAATGTAATCTAAAAAGATGTACAACTTGCAACTTTCGTTTCATTTCTAAACTACTTTCTTTAGAACAAAAACATATTCATTGCCAAATACTGTAATGTGTGAAATAAGCTATTAAGGTTGTAGGAATAAGTTGCTTTCCTACGAAGAAGGTTGAGTGCAGCAAGTTCAAACTTTCCTTGTTTGTGTAATCTAACAAGATGTACAAGTTATTAGATTCGCCTCATTTCTAAACTAGTTTGTTCAGAAAACAAACATCTTCATTGTCGAACTCTGTAATGTGTGAAATAAGCTAGTTCGGTTCTAGGAATCAGTTTCTTTCGACAAACATGGTTGAGTACAGCAAGTTCAAAGTTTCCTTTTTTGTAATCTAATGAGATGTACAATTTACAAGTTTCGTTTCATTTCTAAACTACTTTGTTAAGAAAACAAACATCTTCTTTGCCAAACACTGTACTGTGTGATATAAGCTTTAGGAATCAGTTGCTTTCCTACAAGGAAGATTGAGTGCAGCAAGTTCAAACTTTCATTGTTTGTGTAATATAAGAAGATGTACAACTTACAATTTGGCTTCATTTCTAAACTGGTTAGAAAACAAACATATTCATTGCCCAACACTGTACTGTGTGAAATAAGCTAGTTCGGTTCTAGGAATCACTTTCTTTTCTAAGAAGATGATTGAGTGCAGCAAGTTCAAACTTTCCCAAATCTAACAAGATGTACAAGTTAGTAGATTCGCCTCATTTCTAAAGTAGTTTCTTGAGAAAACAAACATCTTCATTGCCAACATTGTACTGTGTGAAATAAGCTACGTTAGGTTTCCTACAAAGAATTGAGTGCAGCAAGTTCAAACTTTCCTAGTTTGTGTAATCTAACAAGATGTACAAGTTAGTAGATTCGCCTCATTTCTAAAGTAGTTTCTTGAAAACAAACATCTTCATTGCGAACATTGTACTGTGTGAAATAAGCTAATTATTCTAGGAATCACTTGCTTTCCTACAAAAAGAGGTTGAGTGCAGCAAGTTCAAACTTTCCTAGTTTGTGTAATCTAACAAGATGTACAAGTTAGTAGATTCGCCTCATTTCTAAAGTAGTTTCTTGAAAACAAAACATCTTCATTGCCGAACATTGTACGTGTGAAATAAGCTAATTCGGTTCTAGGAATCACTTGCTTTCCTAAAAGAAGGTTGAGTGCAGCAAGTTCAAACTTTCCTAGTTTGTGTAATCTAACAAGATGTACAAGTTAGTAGATTCGCCTCATTTCTAAAGTAGTTTCTTGAGAAAACAAACATCTTCATTGCCGAACATTGTACTGTGTGAAATAAGCTAATTCGGTACTAGGAATCACTTGCTTTCCTACAAAGAAGGTTGAGTGCAGCAAGTTCAAACTTTCCTAGTTTGTGTAATCTAACAAGATGTACAAGTTAGTAGATTCATCATTTCTAAAGTAGTTTTCTTGAAAAACAAACATCTTCATTGCGAACATTGTACTGTGTGAAATAAGCTAATTCGGTTCTAGGAATCACTTGCTTTCCTATGAAGGTTGAGTGCAGCAAGTTCAAACTTTCTTTTGTGTAATCTAACAAGATGTACAAGTTGTTAGTAGATTCGCCTCATTTCTAAAGTAGTTTCTTGAGAAAACAAACATCTTCATTGCCAACATTGTACAAGCAGGTAGAGCAAAAGAGAGAAGAGCCGGGCCAGCCGTTTCTCTCTTGAGGCTGAGCGAAGAGACAGGTGTCGGCAACACAAACCTCCCCAAATCACCGGGGAAAAGAAAACCACATTGAGTCGCGGAGAAACGTCTAAAGCGAAACTCGTCGTTTATTGTCAGGGGGGAGATATTTATGTACTTTGAGGAAGGGGGTGGGAAGAGGGGATGAGAGAAAGGTATAAGGGCCAATATACTTTGAGGAAGGGGGCGGGAAAAGGGGATGAGAGAAAGGTATAAGGGCCAATATACTTTGAGGAAGGGGGGGGAAAAGGGGATGAGAGAAAGGTATAAGGGCCAACAGTATTTCATCACGTCAGCAGCAGCTGGGTGGAGGCAGTTTCAGCTTAGGTGCTGAGTCAAGGGCAGGTACTCAGGCTCGACTAGGCCTTACCGGGAATAGGCCAAGATTGGCTGGGCTAACCACTCGGCTTCACACCGGGCAGAGCCCAACATCTCCCCCTTTTGTTTTTGTAAGAACGGGTGGATGGCATAGTCCCTGTCCTAGGTTGTTCCCCTCTGGGAACCTTACCCGTCTCTGGGCACTATGCCTCTAGCCCGTTGACCACTCCACGCCCTGTCTTAGGTTGCCTCAGCCTGTCTGAGAGCTTACCCGTCGTTGGTTCGATGGAGGGCGGGGGGAGGGATGTTAGGTGGATAGCCAGTAAGTGGAAAAGCCATTGTCTTTGAGTCGCAAACCTGTGGTGCCTTGGCCTGATGAAGTTTAATTGCCTCAAGCTGTTGGTGAATGAATTGTGTAATCTTATTAATTACACAGGGCCCGAGAGTGAGGATAAGAAGAAGGAGGGGTTCAGGGGGGAGGGAGATGGTAGGGTAAAGAGCAAGAAGAAGGAGGGGTCCAAGGGGAGGGAGAAGGTGGAATAAAAAGCCATGTAAGCTCGTCTACAGCAGGTTGTCTTAGGAGTCCCGACTCCTCTTCTGTAAATCTCTCTGGAGCTTTTCTGGCTTCATTCAGGTCTAGTAGCATCCATACCTTCAGTTGTTCCTGGGGAAGAAATAGAGGCATAGTTCTCAGGGGTGTGACACTCCCTGGAAGATTGATTATTATCATCCCCTTGTTGGGGTAAATATTTTAAGTCTCTTGCCGGTACCCAAATAGGTCTTTTTTTCCTCTTGAGGAAAGACACATCCAAATCCTCTCCCTGCTGTGAGGAGGGGGTCTGGTCCCCCCAGGCCCCAGTTAATGGGTCCCTCCATTTGACCCAGATGGAGCTGTAGGTGACAGCTGAGGTCCAATGTTTTTGAAAAGGGGACAAGTGTCTATCTTCTTTAGAAAAATTTAAAATATTTAGGGTTAATAATGCCTTTTTTAGTTGGTCATGTGGGGGTAGAGATTCCCCCTTTTGTTTTTGTAATTGAGATTTGAGAGTTTGATGATATCTTTCCACGATGGCTTGGCCCCGCGGGTTATATGGGATGCCTGTGGAAAGTGAGATTTTCCAGGTTTGGAGGAAATCTATAAAAGTTTTGCTTACGAAGCAGGGACCATTATCGGTTTTGATTTGATCTGGCAATCCAAGGGTGGCAAAGCATTGAAGCATATGGCTAATAGCATGTTTAGTTTTTTCCCCAGCATGTGCTGATCCTGTGACCTCATGGGAGATAGACTTTATGGGTATAGACTTTTCTCCCCTCCTTAGGGGAGGGTAAACAACTAGGGAAGCTCCCAAGCGCCCCCATCAGTGAATACGGTAAGAAAATCAGGGTTGGGTTTAGATAAAAAAAGTCTGGGGGGTCTCCATTCCAACCTAGAGAAGGAGCTCATCCATTTATAAGGACCATAGTGACAATCAATTATACCCAGAAACCCCTCGAGGGCAATAGCAACCCTGTTGTTATTTCTCTGAAGCCAAGTGAAGTCTGTTACCTTAAAGGGGGTGACAATGACATGAGGCTCCATGCCAAACAATCGGACAGAGGTGTCCCTGCCCTTTATAATGCAGTCTGCAATCTGGTTAGTTATAGAGTAAACTCTGGGGACTCCACCAAGGGAGAGGTGAATCCATTGGATGGGTTCTCCTTCCTGGGCCAACAGCGCAGTGCATAATGTTTCCCCAGAGAAAATACAGAGGGAGATAGGTAAGTTAGGATCAAACCTCTTTAGGACAGCAGCATCAATGGCCCGTTGTACCTTATGTAGAATTTGTTCATGACGAGGGGGCAAGGTTATCTGAGAGGAGAGAGTAAGACCCTTTAAGAGGTCAAATAAAGGGGACAGTTCCTCAGTAGTTATGGGTATCCAGGGCCTCATCCAATTAATTTCTCCCAGCACCTTTTGGAGTTGAGGCAAAGTATAGGATTTTTGAATATGGAGCTGGGGTTTGACAGGAGAAACAGTATCAAGAGATAACCTGGAGCCCAAAATCTTGAAGGGAGAGGCAGTCTGAATCTTTTTTGGAGACACCTGTAAAATGGCAAGGCATCTTGGAGATCAGATGGGTTGGAATGACCTAAAATAATAATAATAAAATATTAGGTTGATTAATCAAGGAAGAAAAGATATGAGACATGTAATGGCAAGGCATTTAGCAGTGAGGTCTTAGAGATCAGATGGGTTGGAATGACCTAAAATAATAATAATAAAACATTAGGTTGATTAATCAAGGAAGAAAAGATATGAGACATGTACTGTTAAGGTCAATCCAGGGCTGACAGCTAGCAGTTTTTTATGATGTTGAAATTTATAGATCTAGGGCAAGTTTTATATTGGCAGAAGTTGGCCTGTCTTTGTAGAGCCATGAAAGAGAGAAAAAGAAATTAATTAGTTACATAGTACCTACAGCAAAATTATTGTAGTCAAGTCACAGTAAGCTTTAGGAATTTTAAATCATTATTACACCTTAAAATTGGCCTCCAGTGACATTGTCTTTAGTAAGGCAATTGTAGATGTAAACTATAAATTAATAAAATATTGAATATATTGGGGGACATATATTTAAATTATTACATTTTGTCCCTGGCTTTTAATAAATTTATAATAACAGTAACAATAATACTTGGTATAAGGCATAGTAAGGAGAGAGAAAACAATTTAAATTTAACCACCATTAGCCGTCATTAAACTTTTATAGTAACCAGAGATTGACAGTTTTTAGGTTTTTTAATTTTGTCCCTCCAGTTGGGCAGAGCTGTCAGGGAAAATTTTAATCTCAGGCTAACATTGTATTACCGATTGAGTTAGTTGGGCTTAGTTTTATGTTTTATGAATTGAGTTAGGCAAGCAGAGAGAGAGAGAATGGGCGTGCCAGGCCTCCAGCCACTGTTTACATGGGTACTGGAGAATTGAGCCTCGAATCAGGGTCCTTAGGCTCTACAGGCAAGTGTTTAACAATTAAGCCATCTTTTTATCTTTATGTTAATGGGAAGGCAGCGAAGGGTGGGACAATGGTGTGTAGGATATAGCCATATAGACTTGAAAAATAGGATTTTTTACCTCTAGCAGGGCAATATGAATGTCTCCAGCTGTTTTTTTTTTTTTTTTTTTTTTTTTAAGTAAATACTTTGGGCCCCGTGGGACACTTAGTTAAGAGCATAGAGGGAGCGTCTAGAGGCAAAAGGGGCGGGGACGGCAGCGGCTTGTCTCATGGCCTCATGGCGGATTGTCCGCCCATTCCTAAGATATTTTTAAAGCAAGTTAGGAGCCCGCCTATTTGCCTCCTTGTTGTTTGGTTGGCCTTTTATTTATTTATTTTTGATAAAAGTGACCAAAAGTGACGCCTGGAGGTGCGGGCGAGGCGCAGCCAGTGAGGCTCGGGGCAATGCTCGGGCCCGGGCCGGAGTTGTCCCCATTCGCCCGCTCCCGCAGGAATGTCGGTGGAGCCTGGCGGACCAGTGACTTGTGCTCCACGCCCGTGAGGAAAGTTAACCTCGGTTTGTATTTGATCACAGTTTACATTTACAGAAAGCTACATGGCGGAGCTGTTCTCCATCAGGGGTTTGAGCACATTTGCCTTAGGCAGTAGATAGGGGCTGAAAAGAGCTGAAAAGATAGCTGCCCGGTGGCGGTTTGGGTGGCGGTCTTGGGAGAAAGGAGATTTTAAAAGTTAGTTTTAGCCTTTTTTTACAGTTTTTAAGGGCAAAAATGAATTTTTCCCTGGAAAAGCCTTTAAGGTTGGCAATTAAGGCAAGGAGGACTGAATTAATCCATGGGGCTGAAACAAAAGTTTTGTCCCAAGAGCCACACTGTAAGAGGAGTAGGGCAATAGTAATATATATGAGTACAACATAAGCACAAAGTCTTAAAAAATAGTTAAGCATGTTGTAGAATTGAGTTTAGATTTAGATTTATGATGGCCAATGAGCCTGTGTCTTTATGGGACGGCTCAATGAAATTAAACACAGTGTAGCTGGGAGCAGATCTCCCCATCAGGTTTGTTTTGTCTTTTGGAACGGAGTTTTTATTTAAATGAGGAGGCAAAAACGTTTAAAGTTTCCTCTAGGTCTACCCACGTGGTGAGTTTTGTTTTTAGGTCTGCCCACGTGGTGTGTCCGCCATGAACTGGTGTTTCTAAGATGGCGCCCCCATTCACATGGGGGCAGGACAAAAATGGCGGCACCGCAGAAGCGGTCTGTCGGAAACCCAAAAATGAGAGGAAAGAGAAAAGAACAAGAGATGTTGAAGTTTGGGACGGAGTTTTTATTTAAATGAGGAGACAAAACATTTAAAGTCTCCTTTAGGTCTGTCCACGTGGTGTGTCCGCCATGAACGTACTCATTTAGAAATGGCGGCAAACCGGAAATGGAAGGAAAGAGAAAGGAAGTTGAAGTAAGCACAGATTATAGAAGTAAAGGTTAGAATATTAAATATGAAGATTACCTCATTACTTATGAGGATACACCCGTCAGCAGTCCGATTAGCTCGTCAGCTTAATGTTGAATTTTTCCTTCGTCACGTCAGCAGTCCGTAGTCCGTTTTGAATCCTCATACGTCCTCACATGGGGCAGTGGTTGTTGTGCCCCACGTCTGGGCGCCAAAATGCCGGGCTTTTTCCCTCACCACCGGCAGGTAGAGCAAAAGAGAGAGAGCCGGGCCAGCCGTTTCTCTCTTGAGGCTGAGCGAGAAGACAGGTGTCGGCAACTCAAACCTCCCAAATCACCGGGAAAAGAAAACCACATTGAGTCGCGGAGAAACGCGTCTAAAGCGAAACTCGTCGTTTATTGTCAGGGGAGATATTTATGTACTTTGAGGAAGGGGGTGGGAAGAGGGGATGAGAGAAAGGTATAAGGGCCAATATACTTTGAGGAAGGGGGGGGAAGAGGGGATGAGAGAAAGGTATAAGGGCCAATATACTTTGGGAAGGGGGAAAAGGGGATGAGAGAAAGGTATAAGGGCCAACAGTATTTCATCACGTCAGCAGCAGCTGGGTGGAGGCAGTTTCAGCTTAGGTGCTGAGTCAAGGGCAGGTACTCAGGCTCGACTAGGCCTTACCGGGAATAGGCCAAGATTGATCACAGAAAGATCAAACTTTCCTCATTTGTATAATTTAAGAAGTTGTACAATTTATTACCTTTTTTTCATTTCTAATGTCTTTCGGTTTGAAATGGAACATCTTCATGGCCAAAAACTGTACTGTGCTAAATAACTTTGTTTGGCTCTGGGAATGAGTTGTTTTTCCACGAAGAGTGTAGATCACAGTAAGTTTAAACTTTCCTGGTTTGTACACTCTAACAAGTTGTACAATTTACTACCTTCATGTCCTTTAAATCTAGTTCGGTAAGAAAAGAAACATCTTCATTCCTGAACCCTGTACTGTGTGAAATAAGCTTGGTCAGCTTAGGAATGAATTGCCTTTCTACAAAGAGTATTGAGCACAGCAAGTTCAAACTTTCCTCGTTTGTACAATCTAACAAGTTGTACTATTTATTAGCTTCATTTCATTTCAAACGTAGTTCGGTAAGAAAAGAAACATCTTCATTGCCCAACACTGTATTGTGTGAAATAAGCTTGTTCGGCCCAAGGAATGAGTTGCTTTTCTACGAAGACTGTAGAGCAAAACAAGTTCAATCTTTCCCCGTTTGTACAATCTAACAATTTGTACAATTTACTAGCTTCGTTTCCTTTCTAATCTAGTTCGGTAAGAAAAGAAACAGCTTCATTCCTGAACCCTGTACTTTGTGAAATAAGCTTGGTCAGCTTAGGAATGAGTTGCTTTTCCACGGAGTGTAGATCACAGCAAGTCCAAACTTTCCTCATTTGTATAATCTAACAAGTTGTACAATTTACTAGCTTCATGTCCTTTCTAATCTAGTTCGGTAAGAAAAGAAACATCTTCATTCCTGAACCCTGTACTGTGTGAAATAACCTTGGTCAGCTTAGGAATGACTTACCTGTCTCCGAAGAGTATAGATCGCAGCAAGTTCAAACTTTCCTCGTTTGTACAATCTGACAAGTTGTACTATATACTAGCTTCATTTCATTTACAATGTAGTTCGGTAAGAAAAGAAACTTCTTCATTGCCCAACACTGTATTGTGTGAAATAAGCTTGTTCGGCCCTAGGAATGAGTTGCTTTTCTACGAAGAGTGTAGAGCAAAGCAAGTTCAATCTTTCCTCGTTTGTACAATCTAACAAGTTGTACAATTTACTAGCTTCGTGTCCTTTCTCATCTAGTTCAGTAAGAAAAGAAACATCTTCATTCCTGAACCCTGTATTGTGTGAAATAAGCTTAGTCAGCTTAGGATTGAGTTGCTTTTCCACGGTGTGTAGATCACAGGAAGTTGAAACTTTCCTAGTTTGTACAATCTAAGAAGGTGTACAATTTATTAGCTACATGTCATTTCCTACGTAGTTCGGTAAGAAAAGAAATATCTTCATTGCCAAACCCTGTACTGTGTGAAATAAGCTTGTTCAGCTCTAGGAATGACTTGCCTTTCTACGAAGAGTGTAGATCACAGCAAGTTCAAACTTTCCTCGTTTGTACAATCTAACAAATTGTACAATTTTCTACCTTGGTGTCCTTTCTAATCTAGTTCGGTATGAAAAGAAACATCTTCATTTCCGAACACTGTACTGTGCGAAATAAGCTTGTTCGCTCTAGGAATGAGTTGCTTTTCTACGAAGAGTGTAGATCACAGAAAGTTCAAACTTTCCTCGTTTGTATAATTTAAGAAGTTGTACAATTTATTATCTTTTTTTCATTTCTAATGTCTTTCGGTTTGAAATGGAACATCTTCATGGCCAAAAACTGTACTGTGCTAAATAACCTTGTTCGGCTCTGGGAATGAGTTGTTTTTCCATGAAGAGTGTAGATCACAGTAAGTTTAAACTTTCCTCATTTGTACACTCTAACAAGTTGTACAATTTACTACCTTTGTGTCCTTTCTAATCTAATTCAGTAAAAAAAGAAACATCTTCATTCCTGAACCCTGTACTGGGTGAAATAAGCTTGGTCAGCTTAGGAATGAGTTGCCTTTCTACAAAGAGTATAGATCACAGCAAGTTCAAACTTTCCTTGTTTGTACAATCTGATAAATTGTACTATTTACTACCTTCATTTCATTTCCAATGCAGTTTGGTAAGAAAAGAAACATGTTCTTTGCCCAACACTGTATTGTGTGAAATAAGCTTGTTAAGCTCTAGGAATGAATTGCTTTTCTACGAAGAGTATAGATCACAAAAAGTTCAAACTTTCCTCGTTTGTATAATTTAAGAAGTTTTACTGTTTATTACCTTTTTTTTCATTTCTAAAGTCTTTCCATTTGAAATGGAACATCTTCATGGCCAAATCCTGTACTGTGCTAAATAAGCTTGTTCGGCTCTAAGAATGAGTTGCTTTTCTACGAAGAGTGTAGAGCAAAGCAAGGTCAAAATTTCCTCGTTTGTACACTTTACTACCTTCATGTCTTTTCTAATCTAGTTCGGTAAGAAAAGAAATATCTTCATTCCTGAACACTGTACTGTGTGAAATAAGCTTG